>PVKS010021606.1:0-34932 GCA_004027875.1 Aplodontia rufa | reverse complement strand
CAAACACTGTGAAGTTATAAGATGAAACCAATAATTTTTTGACAAGAAAGTTTATTTTACTTCTCTAACATATTTGGAGACATAAGATTCTGTGAAATAAAATTTTAAAATTATATCTTACTGTCTACTGACATTATGCATTAAGTTAAATGAGAGTAAAATTTAAAATTGATGTATGGGTGGTCAAAGCAAAAGAAAGAAATTATGTCTCTCTTTCAAAACAATGAAGAAAAATATTCCTTTTAAATATCTATCACTCTATCCAGTTTAATGGGTGCTTGAAATACCACCCCTATATCTGAAAGTAGGGTACTTAAACATTTTAATCTTTTATTAATTTGTAAATAATAAACTGAAAATATGGAGCCATTGGCAAATAAATGGAGTACATTATTGCAAAAATTATTGCAAAAGGAAATGTTAGCATAGATGCTTTCTCCTAATATTCTGAGTTTTACCATTAAAACACTCATCATTTTTGCTTCCCTAACTTGTTTCCAGAAGCAAGAGGTAGAGAATTTTAGATTTTGAAAATTTTGATTTACTAAGTGGTCTTGAACTCTATAGTTTTCTGAAAAGTAAAATAATCTAGCCCTTGTGTCTATTTAAACATTATAATAATAAAAAAGAATATTCAAAATGCTAAAAATCCCAAAATTCTTTTTAAGAATGATAATTCTAGTCAGTCAGAAGACTGAGGAAGGAGGATCACAAGTTTGAGACCAGCCTCAGCAAAGTAGCAAGACCCTACTTCAAAATATAAGAAACAAACAAAAAAAAGTGTCCGAGGATATACTTCCATGGTACATCACCCTGGGTACAATCCCCACTACCCAAACATAAAGAAAACAAATAAGCTGACACAGAGAAAAAACCCAACCAACAAAAGAAGCAAAATAAACAATGCAATTCTGGCTTTGTTTCTAGCTAGGACAGAGTAACTGGTATTCTTCCTAAAGCAAAAACAGAGAATTTAGCATAATATATGAAATAAATATTTTCAGACATGAGAAAAGTGCAGAATTATGATCCATTATTGAAGCGCACCTCAAAGGGAGCCAAATGCTCCACTTTTACCAAAGGTTCTTTACCCAAATGTAGCAGAGGAATGATAAATCCAACAGAAGTGTGGCAGTTTCATTATGATGAATAGGTAAGAGTGCATTTGAAGAAGCTGAAGTAGCTAGAATTTGTTATGTAAAATATCAAAGCAGAAATCACATAAACATTTGCATTAGAATCCTTTTAGTATGGCTAAATATCAAAACTTACATATTTTATGTTATAATATAGGATGTCATGTGAGATGTCTCTCCAAAGAAAGGTCTGAGGAATTCCCAGGAAGAAGGCAGATGCTACGGCTTATATATGAGCTGTACCCCCAATGTATATGTCTGAGATAATGCAAGAAAGTTTACAGGTGAAAAAACTGAGTTATGACAGCCTCAGCCTAACTGGGCAATAACAGTAGCCAGTTAGTATGTGCCTGGAAGAGGTGGGTCACTGGGGGCACAGTGCTTTGGGAGATTATATTTTGTCCTTCTTTAGTGGAGTTTTCTCATTACCTCCTGATCACCATATCCTGAGCTGATTTCTTCTTCCATATTCTTCCACCATGATGTTCTGCCTCATCTTGGACCCAGATCAGTAGAGTGGGCTGTGTTTTGACTAAGACCTCTGAAATGGTGAGCCCCAAATAAACTTTTCCTCTTCTACCTGGTTCTTGTGAGGTCTACTGGTCACAGAGATGAAAAAAATTTGCTAAAACAGGGGAACTCAACTCAGAACAAGCAGGGTTCTTGGCATATGTGATGGAAGAGAGTTTCAGCATATGTCAGTAAGAGAAGAATGGACAGTGAGTGGTATATTTAGGTAAGTAGATATGCATTGAAGGGAGAATGGGGGCATTCTCAAGAGAGATGCCTTTGAGGTTAAAGCAAGGAATACACATTCCATGCCCATGGCGGGAGTGACAGGCTTGGTTTTGGGGTTCCCAGAACTTCTTTTAAAAGAAAGCTGGCTAGGGGTAGGTATGGGAAGGTATATAAGGATGTCTGCCCAATGATCTCATGTTTTTGGTGGTCCAGCAAATATCAATGTCATCAGATTGACATGATATTTATAATCTTATCAGTAGGAAGCAATGAAAAGTTCCCTAAAGTATAGGTTCTTCAAAATTTTACATCTTTCTTTGCTTTACTTAATTTATTGGTGGTGGGGAGTGGTTAATACTACTCAGGTAGATTTACAGATTTCCCA
The DNA here is from genome assembly GCA_004027875.1 of Aplodontia rufa. NCBI lineage: Eukaryota > Metazoa > Chordata > Mammalia > Rodentia > Aplodontiidae > Aplodontia > Aplodontia rufa. Next base: position 32,673 of record PVKS010021606.1, on the reverse strand, counting down.
GGAGTTTAGGAGTAGCAGATAAAGGAAGAAAAATGTGTGAATATTTGAAACAAAACTTACAACTTTTTAAACAAAGTTTTAGAACTTAATACATATGGCAATAGTGCTGAGCATCAGGGTAGGTTAAGGACATACACTGTGTGAAGTTTATTTTAAGTAATTCAGCATTAACTCAAAATATACCGGGGTAACTTAAAGATGCAGATTACAATTCTTAGAACAATCACCAAAACATGATGTGAAGAGAGATATCTCCATGAACAACTGGAAAATATTAAAATTACTACTCATTATGGCAATAACATTAAAAACTCATAACTACTTAGAAAAATTCAAAACTACTTAGAAAAAATAGAACATGAAAGAGAAAAATAGGACCTAAGAGCTGGAGCGGTGGCTCACCAGTTTCGGTGCATGCCTGGCATGCACGAGGAACTGAGTTTAAACCCCAGCCCCACGTAAACAACGAAGTGTATGAACAACGAAAGTCACATGGAAAACTAATAAAATTAATTCTCTCTTTCTCTATCTCTCCTGTCCCTCTCTGTTTAAAAAAATGGTATCTAAATAAGTATACAACTTAAATGACTCAATATTTTAAATGTTGGAGTTCTTTCCCCAAATTATCTATAGATTTATGACAATGCTAATCAAAATTCCAATAGAATTTTTTCAGAAATCAATAAATTGTTTCTAAAATTTACATGAAAATTCAAAGAACCTAGAATATACAAGAAAATTTGAAGAAGAGACAGTTTGGAATACTCATTCTGTGTGCTTTCATGTTTTACTAGAAAACTCTATTAATCAATGCAGTATGGTATTTAAAACAGTTTATTCCAAAAAGTAACAATGCTTATATGTCCAATGAACTTTTGACAATGTTATCAAACAGTTGAATGGGGAAAATTATTTTTAACAAATTACACTATAGCAAGTGAACTTCCATAAGACAGAAGTGAAGTTTTATAGGTTTTTTACATGGTATACAAATAGTAACTTGCTGGGTCATGGACTTCTCTCTCATTGAGGCTGGGTTTGTTCAAGTGATTCCTTTAAAATGAATACAATAAAATGATTGATTGTCACCTCCAAGATTACAAAGGACTGTAATGTTGCATGTTTGGCTTTCTTGCTTGCTACTCTGCAAAACAAAGTACTATCATATTTGCAGCTACTGGAGCAGAAGACCATGAGGCAAGGATCTGGAACTCTTCCTGATGCTTAGCACTATTATCAGTTCCACAGTCCATGAGTTGTTGAGTTCTGCCATTATCCACAGCACTGACCCTGGAAGTGAATCCTGCCTTTGCACCCTTATCAGACTCCTGAATGGTAGTCTTGTTTAAAAGCAAAACGAAAACAAAAACCCTTAGTTGTGCTATGGATTCCTGACCCTACAAAAACATTTGATTTTAATAATGATAAATCTATTTTAATAAATATGAACTGTGAGATAATAAGGATAATAAATATTTGCTACTTCAAGATGCTAAATTGCAATGTTGTGTAGTACCACTGTGAGATAATGAATCTAAATATTCAGAATAAACAATTTTAGGCAGAATACAGAACTCATAGAACATAAAAAGAAAATAAAATTATAGACTTGATTGAAATTTAAAAATTCAGCTCCTCATGCCACCATTGAGAAAATTAATAGACAAGCTACAACGTCACAAAATTAAAAGTAGAGGGAACTACCACTTATGATTATAACTTTAAAAAATTAAAAGATAAAGACAATACCTGGGTGGAAGGTATAGCTCAGTGATAGATCTCTTGCCTGCCATGCATGACTGGAGGCTCTGGATTCCATTTCCAGTGAGGTTAAAAAAAAGGGGATGAGGACAAAAAAGGAGTATATGAAAAGAAACAAAAACAAAACACTCACCTACCTCAAACATCAGATATAAGAGGTGGAGTAACTGGAGTGGCATATGTTGCTTTGGGAATGATGTCATATGTTACAAGTATATTAGAAAACAGTTTGGGAATTCATTAAAAATATAAGCAGATATATAGCTTATATCTACCAATTCTACTCTGTAATATATTGAGTCATAGCTAACCCCTCCTCCAAATATTGATGTTCACCTGGAATTTCAGAATGTGACTTTATTTAGAAATAGGGTCTTGGAAGATGTTATTGGTTAAGGACCTTGATATGAAATCATACTTGATTTAAGGTGGGTCCTCAGACCAATGTGTTGTCTTGATAAGTGAAAGGAGAAGAAAGTTTCGGAAGCCAAGACATAGTAATGAAGACCATGTGAATACAGAGACTGGACTGACCTGCCTACATGCCAAGAAATGTCAAAAATTGTTGAGAGCTAGCTGTAACTGGAAGGGAACAGAAAGAATTCTTCTCTAGCCTAATACTTTTTTTAGAGATATTGTGGGTAAGAGAAGGGAGGGATATGGGTGGGAAATGTGGGGGGGCACTCCTGGGGGTAAATCTAATATCCAGAAACTATACACATTTTATATTATTTTGTTAAAATTTGTATGGTTGTTCAAAAATAAAAATTAAAAAAAAATCATAGCATTTACCTGCTAGTGATCATAGAGAAAATCTACATATAAATATACAAAGATAAAACAACACACAAACAAAACACAGGTAGTAAAAATATCAGTGATGCTAATAAAAAAGAGACTGAATGAGGCAAGGAGGTATAAAATAAATGGATATTTTTTAATGACAGACTTATAAATAAAGTGATATTTAGGCAAAAACCTTTTCAAAAAGAGTAAACCATGTGAAGATTTCATTTTGGAGTAGTCTTAGGTACTCTGAAAAGCAAAAGTTGAAAATGCAATGACTTAATAAGGCAGAAATTTATTTCTTTGTTAAGTAATAGTCAAAATGGTAATTTGTGGTGAGCTTTTCTCTGTTTGTTAATTTAAGGATGTAAGCTCCTTTAATCTTAATGCCTCAGAATCTGCTAATTTTGAAAAGTGGAAAGGAAAAGAATCAATGACGACAACAGCATTGGTTCTTAAATTCCGTTATCAAAATGGCACATATATTATTTGTGCTCCAATTATTCACAATAACTGGCTAATCATCTGGCTAACCTGGTACATTGGGAACTGGAATACATAGTTTCCGACTGTATAGCCACATCCTGCAGGAATACCGTGTAATGGAAAGAGTATGCATTTTGGATAGGCAGTGAGCCATCTTCTGAGAGTCTATTATTTTGGGCACATGGCCCTCTTTTCTCACTTTCACACTGTACTCACACTTTCCTCAAGGGTAACAACCCAATGTTCTATGAACTAGATTATCTAATTTAAAGTCAATGATCTCTGGTTGCCATGTAGCCCTCTCTGGATAATCAAAATATGAGTCTTCAATGACCTTGGGTTAATCAACCAAAAAGCAAGTGATTACCCTGCTCCTCACTCCAAACCACATACATGCAAACCCAGGATACACTGGTGATACAAGGAGAGAATAGTTACAATAAATATCTGCTTTTAGGAAGGAGGACTAGAAAACATTCAGTAATAAGTCATAGCAATAACAAAATCCCGCCAGTCTAGTATAGAGACCTGCTCTATCAAATCGGGGAGATTTCTTAACAAAATCTTGATTCTGCTCTCTGAAAGTAGCCTTTTATATTTTTCCTGTTATTCTAATTCCATCCTTTTTGGGTTCCTTGGATGCTTGCTTCATGTTCACATCTTAATGGGCATTAGGAATGATGTATTCTTAGCAGCTATATACAGATTCCACAGCCAGCTTCTGTTCATGAAAGTTTGGGGGCTTTATGGGTTAGAATTACAGGCTTTTAAAGCCAGGAATCTAGTATTTTCAAGAATAAAATTCCCTGAAAACCAGGTCAGATGATAGCAATCCATTTGCTTCTAGAGAAGAGCCAAGGTGGTATATTACAAAAGGGCATAGGTCTTTCAGATAAATTGAGTGAAATTAAATCCAGACTCTAAAAACTAATAACTATATTAGTTTACTTTCCTACAAAATGAGACACTGAGATAACTACCTGTGTACAATAAGCTCATCTGGAAAATAATTACAAGAAAGACTAAGAGAATAATAGGGAAGTGAGAAAGGAACATGAAGATGGTCAATAGCTGGGGGGCTATCCATTAAGTTACTAATGTGAGGAAATGGATCTTAGCCCCACTCGAAAACCCTAACAATGCATGTAGAATACCCACCTCAGTTGCCTATAAATAAAGAAACCAAAGACACCAGAAAATAAATTAACCCAGTCAATAAAAAGGCAAAATGATCTAAACAGATATTTTTCAAAAGACAAAATACAGATGACCAACAAATACATGAGAAAAGTTCCACAACCTCAGGGAAATGCAAATCAAAACTGCATTGAGATTTCATCTCTTTCCAGTTAGAAAAACAACCTTCAAAAATATAAATAACAACAATTGCTGGGAGGATGGAGAGAAAAAAGTACACTCATACATTGTTGATGAGGCTGCAAATTAGTACAACCACTTTGAAAAGCAACATGGAGATTTCTCAAAGGGTTGGGAATGGTAACACCATATGGCACTGCTATGCCACTTCTTGGTATTTGTCCAACGAATTAAGTTCAGCACACTCTAGTGATACATGCAAATCAATGTTTTAGCAATGCAATTCACAATAGCCAAGTTAGAGAATCAGACCTGGTGCCTAGTGAATTAATAAAGAAAATATGGTATACATACATAATGGAATTTGACTCATCAGAGAGTAGAAGGAAATTACATCATTTGCTGGTAAATGGATGGAATGGAGAGCATCATGCTAAGTAAAGCCAGACTCAGAAAGTCAAAGTCTGAATATTTTTCTCACTTATGAAAGGGAAAGAAAAATAAGGAAAATAGTTGAGGTTGCCACATCATAAAAATAAAAAGAACATTAGAGGAAAAGGATTAATGAGAAAGGAGAAGATGTGGATGAGGGGAGCAACTGTAAAAGTAAATTGAGCAACTCATGCTGTATGTACATATAAATACATTACTATGAATTACACTTTGATGAGTAATCCACCAATTGAAAAAGCAATAAAGAAAGAAGGAAGACCAGTAGAGTAGAGGGAACCTATTAGGAGTAGAGGGAGTGAAGAAGGAAAGGAAATGGAAAATAATGGGGATACTGAGAATGAGTAATCTATGCTATATGCATTTATGACTTGTAAAAATGAACCTCACTATCATATAAAACTATAATGCATGAATAAAAACATTTTAAGAGAATTACATTGATAATGCAACATAAAAATATACCCTCCTAGAACTCTATTCTATACTTTGCTTTTGTCCTAATGTCTCCAACACTTCCTGTCCCAACCTCTCTCTTGATGATCTTTCTTCCTGCCTCACAAAGAAAATAAATTTCAAGACATTTTTACCAAGTCACAAGCTTCATCCATACACCCATAACATTTTCCATGCAAGTAGTCTTCCTTCCTGTTATCTCAGATGAAGACTCTTCTCATTGAAGCCTGCTCCATCCACAGCCTTTCTTGTCTGAGTAAGAGGTGAATCCAGAATTTCATTGCTCAGAGCAAAACACTCATGGCCAATTTGAATCTTCTCTTATATCACCTTCAAAATATCTTCAAAATATCCAGAATGCTGCCATTATGATTCAAGTTTTTATTTCTAGCCAGAATTATTATGATGACTTCCAAGATGGTGTTTATGTTTTTCTCTGAGAACAGTGGTTCTCAGTTGGGAGTAATTTATCCTCCTGCAGGGTACATGGCAAGGTTGAGAGACAGTGTTAGTTGTTACAACTAACAGGATGGAACTATAGGCATCTAGTGTGTGGATGGCAGGGATGCTATTAAGCTGCCTACAAGACACAGGACAGGCTCCTACAACAAAGAATTTTCAGACTCACATGTTATTAGTGCCCAGCTTGGGAAACACTGGCTATCCTCAAGTAGCAGGCTGAGTAAGAATTTGGAGGGGTCATTCTGATTAGATAATTCCTCTGTGAATAACTTCCAATGGTTCTCAATTCCTCTCAAGTAAATAAATTCCTCTTCCCCACACGGTGCACATAGATACAATACCATGTCTTTGTCCATGACCATGTCACCACGCTCTCCTACAGCCACCCTGCTCACCCCACTGACCCTTGGGCACCCTATGTTCTTCCTTCTTTGGCACTCTCAAACTGACAGTTCTTCCCATCAATTCCTCTTTTACCAAATATCCACAGGGCCACTCTGTGTGCTCCTTCATAGTTTATTCAAGTGTCACCATTTCGGTCAAGCCTGTACTCAGTATTGCATGAATGCCAGACCACTTCCAAACTCTCTCTACTTACAGATTTTTTTCCATGATACCTATTAGGAATCAAATAGTGTTGTCCGAAAATTCACATATTAAAGTCCTAATCCCCAGTACCTCAAGATGTGACTCTATTTGGAGGCAGGATATTTAAAGAAATAATTAAGCTATAATGACATCATTAAATTGGGCCTTAATCCAATATAAGCAGCAGGGATTAGGACCCAGAGAGGTACAGAGGGAAGATAATGTGAGGACAGTGGTCCGTGACTGTCTACAAGTCAAGGAGAAAGGCCCTAGAAGAAGTCAGCCCTGCTGACAATTTGATTTCAGATTTCTAGCCTCCAGAATTGTGAAAAAATGAATTTCTGCTGTTTAAGCCACCCAGTGTGTGGTAGTTTGTTACGGGAGCTCTGAAAACCTAATATAATAATTATAACCTTCTAAGGTACAATGAAGATTTGCGCTATATTTCTTCTTTAACTTGTCTTCCTACACTTGACTCTACAAAGGCAAGAATTTGCTTCTTTTGTTTGTTTCAGATATGTAAACTTGTTCTATCCAAAGACTTATACTTTGTACATAAGGAAAGTGGGATACAGGGAATTGAAATGTTTTCCTGCAACTCTTAACGCCAGCAAGCAAATGACAGAGGCATTAGAAACTCCAGTATTCCTGACTCAACTCACACAGTTACCAGCACATACAGGGAAGAGTGATATGAGTGCTGGGCTAATGTAACAGGAAATCCCAGGTTCACCATCAACTGCTGTATACCAACACCTCTACACAACATGAGACAGGCCACCAAACCACGCAGTGCCTTCAGAAAGGCACTTACATGGCTTATGAAAAATGATTTATGGAGACCTGTTCATATCACACTCCTTTACGGTGAACGATGAGTAAGAGAAAAAATAAAATCCTTAAAGAAAAGCTGTAGTGTAGGGAAGCAGAAGCCACAAGCTAAGGGCATTATGAATTAGAAGGAATACATCAGTTTCATGGTTGCTTCTGCACTTATTTGCACAGAAAACAAAACTTCAGTTATGAATAAAAATATTCACTCCTGGTCTCTACCCAGTCCAGCATTTCAATTTGCCACATTAGCCCCCTTTTCTGTTAACCTGCCTATGAGCTTGGCAAACCAACCAGTTTGTGTACAATTAACAGAGAGGCTGCCAATACAAGGAAAGCTTTGTTTTCATGGAAGAACACCCCAGAGCACTCATCTCTCATAGTGATTTTCTTTTGTCAGAATCAACTGCCAAATAAATAAAAAATTAATAATGAATAAAATAAGTAAATAGGAAAAGGTGGGGAGGAAAACATGCTCGCTGATTGAATCTATTTTCAACTCATGAAAAATATCTTAATTTTCACTTATATTCCATGCCTGTAGCTGAGGGCCATTAAAAACAATAAAAGTAAATCATTTGTGACAGATCTTAGAAAACAGTTTCTGCAATCCACTGTGCTCTCAAATGCTCATTAGAAATAGTGGTTTCTTTTCAGGAGAATGCCTGCTGAATGCTTAAAACGTGTTCTCTCCAACTTTTGACAAGTCATACTGGCAATGGAGTGTTTGAAGCAAAGCCCTGACATAAAAAAATATGTTGCACAGCTATATCAAATATGACCAGTAACGGTGCATCAAAGCAGAAGGTGTTAGAATGCAAGGCAGTTGGAGGAGAGAGAGAATCAACACATTTGTTTCTGCTTTTGACATCTTCTGGCTTCAGAATAAATAGGAAATTTGCATTTAGTGGAGGCAAAATATTCTACAAGATTTTAAGTTCTCAGATTCAAGACCAACATATTGGGTCACTTCATTTCTTGGAAGTTAAAAGAGATTTTTATTTTTATATTTATGCATTTATTTTTTAGGCAAGTTCTCACTGTATTGCCAAGGGTGACCTCAAAATCATGATCCTCCTACTTCACCCTCCCAAGTAGGTGGGATTTCTGGTGCATGTCATTTGGTACCCTGCAGGTACGGTAATACAGTATTTACAATGAGAATAACAACAATGTCAATGATATCACTCACACAAGCCCGACAGTGTGTAGGAGCTTAAAAAGTGAATCTATGCTAAAAGTCTTTTAGAAACTTTAATTATTAAACAAGTACTAATGTTTATTATTTGTAATAATAATCCCTATCACCACTGAGCACTTACTCTGTGTAATACATTTTATATTCATGATTTGTATTCTCACATTAAGTCCTTAAGTAGCTAAAAATATCTCCAGTGGCAAAAATAGGCACTAACAGTCAGAATAATTATTAAATGTTATTTTATATGAGTAAGATATACTATTACTATTACCAAGGAAGCATTGCTCAAGAAACACAGAAAAAAAAACAATTGTTAAAACTTCATTAGAAGGCCTTTATCAATCTTCTGTGTGAACTAAAAAACATCTTCCCCAGCATTCCAATTATTTAAAAAATGTATATTTTTATGCTAATTCACTTTTATTTTTCAAATCATGTCAGAAAAAAATCTTTTCTTGGCTTACCCCAGCTGAAAACAGGCAAAGTACACAAATTCTGGGAAACTGTTCTGCCTATTGAAGTTGTTATATCACAATGCCACCATAGCTCACCCTCATCATGTTAGCAAATTCACATTGGTCTTGTTGCCTAATCTCAGAGAATTATCTTCTGCAGTTTACCTATGCTGATTCTGTCCCCAAATGAGAATACAAAGTCCCTCTTAGTTTTGGGGTGATGTTCAATGTTCACATTCTCAACGTGATGTCCTGTAATTTTAATAATAATGAAACATAAAATATACTGTTATATGGAAGGGGAATAGGAGAGAGACAACACTGTTATTCATATACATATGAACATCATATATGTGTATATATATATACACACTCACATACGCATATTCATACCATAATAAGGAAGTGTTATTAAAAATCCTCATCTTTGTAACTGGCTATGTGGTAACCTTTGTTGTTTATATAACAATCTTTTCCCCACTGCCCGTTCCATATTTTATCTTAAGGAAACACCTCAGATCATTGTGGTTCCCAGGATAGGTGGGTGATCCAAACTCTAAAGGGTCTGAGGCACTAGGAGTCCTACCTGGACTGGATTATTGTAACTTTTTTTTTTAACCTGAACTACAGACATGGGAATTCTGAGTTGACTCAGGGGTTCTTTTACATTACAAACATATTCCTCCTTAAATCTACTTTATAACAATAACTCAATTTCTCATGATAAGGAGGATCAATAGCCCCAGCCACTACAGTTCCTCCTTTTTTTGCTTTTGATTCCCTGGCATGAGGAGCCTGCATTGCCCAGGTGAGAGCCAAAGCCTGAAGGCCAATGGTGTCATTGTTGGTGAGATCAGTGATTTGGTGTACAGCACACACGCTTGTGGGTCAAACTTTGCTTCACATTCTTTGGGGCATGTGATCAGATGTGGGTATACTCAGATTCATAAGCAAAGAGAGGTGCTGGAGGGAGTTCCTGAGTGGTTTCAATGTTCTCTTACAAACTATTACATGGTTTCTTCTGGAAGGGGTGTCAGAGTTGCTTCTACTGGATGAAGAAACCTCCCAATAATTTAGAAGTTCAAAATCAACAGCTTTATTGAAATATGTTTGTATGTCCCATTGTAAATTTAGGATCTTCTTCCTTCCCAGTTATTTCCGAAACTTTAATACTAGAGACTTCTTGTGGTTAGGGAATTTCATTTGCATCGTAACTCATTTCCCTGAATGACTAGATTTTGCGTTTGGATTTTAGAAATCAGTACCTTAAAGTCATCAAACATAAAGTTGATTTTGTTTTTTTTTTCTTGGAACAGATGTAGACAACTTCAGGTCTACAGCGAGGACCTTTGCGGTGATGCTAGAGACCTGTGCTCATCATTTCCTACCTAAGTTTCTAGTAGAGTTAGAAGGAATCAACCAAACCTGTTATGCACCTTGTTAGGACTAAAATATTCTGTTGTTACTTGGAGCCTTGTTTTCCATAGTCATTTGATTATGGGTATCTGCAGGTGATAATTTGCATATTATCTTTGCCATTCCATAGCATGGATTACTAGTTTCTCCTTAACAACAAGAAAGCAGGATGATTAGAACCTTTTGAAATAATCAGATCAGAAGAAAGCACATACCACAGAATCAGTCCAGAAAAACATGTTCTTAAGATACTGTATCTCTGGAATCTTGATGCCAAATTAGGTATCAGGTAGGGTTCAATCAGAGAAGCAGAACTAGGCATTTGTCATTGGGATTTGACTTAGCCCAGCTGTGGGACTGGTTAGGTAGGCTCTGTTAGGGTCAATGTCTCCAGAAGATAAAATAGATGTAAAATGAGAAGAACAAAGATGGACTTGAGCATGTAAACAGGAGGTGGAACCCATGAGAATGATCAGAAACCTAGGTTGCTTCTCACTGCTTCCACAGTGGTGAGTGGTGCCCTGTGGGAGAAATGGTGCCCTTTAACATGGAACTAATCCCACAGCTGGCCCAGAAGTGGGAGAGACAGTAGGAGGATCCAGAAAAAGAGCAATTGCAATTCTGGCCGTGGCATCATGCCAAGAAGGTAAACTGGTGATGAGTGACAATGTAAGTAATTCCATAAGCCATAGAAGAACTTTCTTCTAAGAGTTTTGTTAAAGCATAAAGAGCAAAATAGATTCTGCTTCAGTGCTACTCCCCAAATCTCAAATGATATTTCCTTTTATGGCACATCCTAATCTAAAACACAAAGGGAGGAAGGTTTCTAGAAAAAGTAGTTTAGTCTGATCAAGTTGATACATTAGAAAACAACACAAGTTCCATTTTTTTTACGTGAACTTCTTATTTATAGTTGGAAAAACTTTATTTTTCTCATCCATTTGCAATGCTTTGAGGTTAATAATCTATGGCTAGGAATAATAGTAGTATTGACTCTGGTATACATTGGCAGAGCATTAAAATTTATGATACTTTCAGTCTGAGAGGCTCTGCAATAGATTAGGTGGAGAAATTTGATTCAAGTCTGATTTATAAGGTTTGAATGAGATATTATGTATTATGTATTTATCCAAAGCTAGATGACATGAAATATATATTTTTATCAAATATTAGCTACTTGCTACACTGATGAAATATTTGCCTTCTTTCACTTCCAACTTCATTAGTGTATGAATCCATTTTTCTTATTTTGTATTATTGGTCTCTGTGGACCTCATTGGATTCATTTATCTATAAAAACAAAATGTAATAATCTATTTTAAAGGATATTGTGGAATGGATAACACTTCATAAGTGGAAAGTGTTACCATTTTGTACTTATTTCAATATTAGTTTGATAATCATTTGAAAACCGTCTTCACCTCTATAATGAACAGGAATGTCTCTGTGCTGTCTTTTGGATTAAGGGAATCGGAATACATGAAATACACACCATAAACTACTGTGTGAGGTAGTATATGAAATTGGTTGACTAAATATTTCTTTAACCCTTGAAACAGAACTGGAAGGTCATGAAAACTAACAATTGCTTTGTTTCTGTGTGACTGTTATTTTAATTTATTTATTTTTGAAAGTTATAAATAAATGCGAAGTTCCCATTTGTTAGAAACTCAGAGCTATTTTTATTCTTCATTCACCAACAGTATAGTGTCTAATTCTATACCAGTCTGTCCTGAAAAACCTCTCCCACTACACCAATATCAATGTGGTCTAGGTGAACTCTCGATACATAGGTCCTGTCAATAATATGAAAGCTGCTGGTCTTTGCAGGGAGACAGGGATCTGTGTGCGTATTTGGCTGGCTGTGTAGCTTAGGCAAGTAGGCATGAGTTTAGGGGAGTATGGTAAGGGAAGTTGTGTCTATCTTACATTTAAGAAGAATACTAGAACAAAGTGTTGAAGAATTATGCCATCCTTATTCAGTACCAGGCTAGCACTAGAGATGACAAAAACAGAGATATGCTTTTGTTTCAAGGATTTTTACAATCAATATGGGAAATGAATCTTATTCTCTCCAGGAAAAACAAACAGAAGGAAAATGAAAAGTTCATATTCCAGCTTGTGATTATTGTATAATGGGTATAGACAATGATAAATATCCTGTGGATGATTACTACTAGTTGTAAATGCATGCTTAGAAAGTATGATTTGCACACTAACTCTGCTGTTTATTATAATATAAATTTGAACTTTCTATCTTTAGAAGTTTTACCTTACAAAGTGCTTGTGATTATAAAACTAACATATTTAAATATTTGTATTTCTAAACAATTTATTATTACAAAAAACTTTTTCAAAATATTTAGATCTGTTTTTCTTAAGAAAAGATGGCATAACAAAATCTCTAGAGTAACACACACATACACACACAAATACACACACATATATATAAATTGTCTTTCAAGTCTTGATATTTAATGTCTTTTCAAACTTTGAAATTGCATGTGCAGGGAAAATGCAAAACTTATGTTAAACCAAAAAAAGGAATGTTTAACAAAAGCTAAGAACTACTTTATGGATTTATTAAAAATAGCCTTGTAAGATAGTCTGGGAGAGATTGTTTTCCTCATTTCACTGATGAAAAAATTAATGTTCAGATGATTAACTGGCAATGTATGCATTTACCTAAAGCCAGAGCTATGGGTTGTAAACCAAATCTCCCACAAGTGCTGCACAGGCCTCTTGAACCAAGACTCACAAGTGGTTAGGGTAAGATTGTAGCAGGGTCTTGGGACCTTTGCAAGGCTTCCAGGTATAGATAGCAATAGATGAGGACTTCTATAGAGTTAATAAAGGTGGAAATGCGGCAAAGGTGGAATTTATCCACCATATTAATTCTTATGCAAAAAGTGGGAGAGAGAACCAATGCATTTAATTTGTGGTTTTGCTGTTCCCTTATTTTATTTGCATACTGAATGGAATTTCTGGGAAACCTCTGGAAATGTATGCAAAGCCAGACACTAGAACAGCTGGGGAGTTTCAAATGGGAAAGAAATCGACTCACTATCTTCTCAATCTTTCATTGAAATTCATGGTTCAGCAAAGTTCCATAACAAATAAAAAGAATCAGCAAAGCTTACAGTGTCTCAATGATCACAGAGCCATGAGCCATAAGCAGGATGGCTTTATAGAGTAAAACTCACTCAAGGAAAACCTGATTACTTTTGAGATAGAATTAGAAGATTAGTTGTCAGAGGAATGGTGTTGATGCAATATATCCCGAATTTTAAGAAACTATGTCCATTGGGGAATTTTACATGAAAAAATAATTTTAGTTGGGCTGAACATACGCTTTGTCAAAAAGTGAAAACCATACTGGTATACTTCAAATTATATGTTATAAAAAAAAGGAGAGAGGGTGGAAGGGAGGGGAAGGACAAGAGGTTAGTCAAACTGAGAAAATGTTTCAAGAGATGAGAAGATTTTTCAAAAAAAGACAGTGCACCCTAGTGCTGAAATTTCCTTTGACTTTCATGAAAAATGGAATTCCTAAAGTTTCTAGTATTTAGAAATATACACTATATATTTATGTCAGAGACAAAGACTGTAAGATATCATTTGGAATAGAACTTAACTTCAGTTAGCAAGTGTTAGGTGGAAAAGTTTTTTCTGGAAAATTCTTCAGGGTGACTCAGGAAAGAGTAGCCAGCAGGGCTAAGTACAGCACACAGTCAGAAAGATCTGTGTTCAAACCAGAGGTTTAGCACTGACTCGCTTGCTTCTTCTCTCATCAAGAGGTAAGTCTAATGTGCTTCTGTTGAGAATGGCTGACCTTAATGACTTACTTCTTACATAAACAGTATGTGGAGGCTGATATCATGGGACTTGTGAGGCTAAATCATAGGTGGTACATGCTGCACCCAACTCCCTCAGGCAGGCACCTCTAAGTCAGGAGCCCTGTGCAGAATGCATGACTACCCCAAAGCTGGAAAGACCACAAGGAGAGATCAGATAGAACCAAAGGGAGAGGACCTAGGAATTCCATTTGTTCCAGTTCTCAGTTAATTGAGTCTACCCAGCTCAGGGAGCTGACATTAGAGATGATTATAGTCCCAATCAGTAATTGGCTTAAGCTGCAGGCAAAACCCAAGGGAAAATCATCTAAAAGCTGAGTCCAGACAACTGTCAATGCCAAGAGAGATAAAACAAGTGTTCTTGTTAAATGCCACTGGGTGTGGAGTGATTGGCTATGTAGCAGCAATGGATAATTAATATAATGATTTTGTGAACATGGAGACTTTTCCCAAGCTTAAATTTATGTTACAATAATATGTACACACTAGGTATCTGTTAGTACTAATTTAGATAACCTTAGAAGGGTACACACCAAATAGAGCTATTAGAATATTTGTAGCTGGTAAAAATATTAGTATGAATTGTATTACTAAAGGTAGCATTAAATTGAAAGTAAAAGTATAACAGTAAAATTGCAATAAGGAGCTTAGTAAACTCTTTTAGGGGAAACTCCACAAAGTAAAGAGATCTCTTTAATAGACAAACTCAATTTGACATACCTACAGACCACTCTATTCCAGATCCTTCCAATGTAAATTAATGTATCATCTTCATTTTTCCACAGAATTTTTTTGTACTCTTTTCAGTCCCAGTGAAATGGCACAACTTTGTTTTCTGACAAGAAACACATGGGTAAAATCCTATAATTGTGACATTATAATCAGGGATTCAGACATCTTAAGTCATTAATAATGTATAATGTATATAATCCTCACAGATTATACTCTCCTTGAGAATAAAGTTGGCATATTACAAGAAGAGAAAACCTCTCAATCCTCTTATATCACCAGCTCCCAGCCATGAAAGAGAAAGATGTAAAAGGAGCAATCTGCCCTGGGGGATGGGGTGGGGGGGCAGAACATATCAAAATGTGAAAACAAATGTAATAATAGGAAAGTGGGATTTTTATTTAAACAGGAGTAAACCTTCCTTGTATGTACATTTCGTAGGTTCCTTCTAAACTGAAATAGCAATAGCTCTTCCCTAAGGAGGAGAGGTGGGAAGATCTGGGCCCAGTATAGGAAAAGGAGGCAAAATATTTCACTCCTTGAAAATGGAACCTGGTGATTCTCTCTGAATTATATGGAAGAAGCCTGTGCAGTTTGTGTTAGATGAAATCAACTCTGCTTTCCTGCTCACAACTTAATTGTCCAAGGGATCAATATAGCCTATCCAGGCTGCACATAAAAGACAACAAATACATCTGCAATGACTTGCTAGGAAACTGTTCCCAGTGGTGGCACTACCAGTTCAATGTGGCAAAGTGATCTAATGAGGTTTTCTCTGCAGGGATAAAGATGCTAAGTAGGAGGGGGTGTGCAATTTTAGTCCAGATTTATCCCCTATCAATAAGCTAGTCTTCTGCTCCCCATAACATTGTTTGTAGTCCCTAGTCTTAGACCCAGACTGAATATAGTGTCAAGTGATGTCTAGGGCATCTCATATTTTTTGCTTAAGATTTTAAAATTATTTGCAACACCATAAGTAAAGATCTCTTAGCCTTACCCTTTGATTGGATCTTGAAGTCTCAACATTCATTTATTAGCTTGTATCTCTTCCCCCAAAATGAAAGACTGGAATTTTTCATCATGTATTTTTTGCTATGTTTTTATAAACTATAGTACAAAATTTATTATCTTGCTTATTATACAGTCTACAAATTGCTTTGAATTTCTCTTGTTCATTTCCCAGGAAAGCTAAAGTTCACTGCCACCCCCATTTGTCTAATTTCCTCCTATGTATTTTCTCACACATGAAATTTAGGCATAAGTCATGCTAGCAGGTAGAAATCTTAAACTTCGTTAGCTATATTTTAAATATTAAGATGACTTATTTCCCATCTTTCAGGTTACCCAAATTCTTCTTGGCCTTTTCTAGTTCATCCCTATCCTTCTAAGAATAGAGCAACAAAACAAAACAAATATAATTGTTTAATAACAATCTGACATAATTAAAACAACTGACAAGTGTCATTTCATTGCACTTGAATGTTATTGTTTGTATAATTTTAGTATTGTTTTAGATATTTTTACCAAAAAAAGCATTACACTGTGATACCATGCAAGCTCTGTTGTAGCTTAAAAATCTAGAAAATAGTAGGCCAATTAATTACAGAGCATTCAATCAATGCTCTCTGAATCAGTAGTCGACCTTAACTACTTATGTGGAAGAAAAGGATAAGAAGATTCTTGTGAGCTCACGCTTGGTGCCACAGATAAATTACTCCTTTTGACAAAGTGTATTACAACTGGTCACTCTTTGAATGATATTTTTAGACCACACTGCACTAACTTTTGGAAACTTGTGAATAAGAGAACATAAATAGAATATAAATGACACAAATCAATCCTAAACCAAATTCAAACCATGACTTTAAAAATAGATATCTTCTAGTTGGAAAAGAGAGTTGTAAAAATCTACATTTATAAAATGGGAATTAACCCTTTTTTCTGGTAATGAAGACCAAAATTGGGGTGCTTTGACACTAAACTATATCCCTGGATTTTTAGTTTTTATTGTGAGACAGGGTCTTGCTAAATGACCAGGCTTAACCTAAATGTAGCAATACTCCTACCTCATTCTCCCAAGTTTCTGATATTACAGCATGCACCATCAGTGCTGGTTCCCAATTGCCATTCTAAAAAATAATTCATATGTCCAGCTTGCTAGTACTCAGAGAAAACAGAAATGCAGATATGAAGTTGTATGGGAGATCCATAATGAGGATCATGACATTTCTCAGCTAGGTCATGGGAAAGCTATCAGTTCAATGATTGTGTTTAGGAAATGAATAAGCACAATTGCAAAAACATTAATTCACATTGGAAATGGGTAGCAGTGTGGTGGCTAGAACTAGTTTTATTTTCTTAGTTCTAGCATTTCTTCTTATGTGTTCCACTGCTGTTGTAACTCCTAAGAGTTTCCAGTATGGTCATAACTGTGACCCAGGCAGACATCAAAAGGAATCTGACTATTCCTGGTAATGTTTATCATTTCCTCATTTACTGTTCATATTTTGTTTATTTATTTACTTTTAGTTCAAGGGTGGTTATCTATCTTATCAGGATTTAAGAGAAAAACAGGACATCTCATTCCTTCTCCACCTTAGCCAGTAGAAATGAGGTCTGCCTCTCCAGGTGCTGAGGTTAGTTATTCTTTCCAGAGCTCTTCTCTAACTCTAGTTTCCATTTTTTCTCTGGATAAATTAGCTTGAACAAATTCTCCTTAAAAGTGCCTCTTTTCCATTAGACTTCTTTAGTCTTTTTCCTCCTTTTTTGTCTTCCAGACCCTATTGCTTCACATTTTAAAGACAATGGACATTATTGCTTATTGAATCTACATTAAAAAATTAGGGACTATCACTTATGCAAACACATGCATCAGATGCAGCCTTTAATACAGCAGATATCCCAGGATAATGCATTTCCATTTCTGCCACTCTGCATATTTCCCTTGAGGCCTACCAGAAACCTATGCTGTCTTTCAGAATATGATAGAACTGGATTCTATTTCGGGTGCATAAAAATAAGAAATACTCTCCTGGGATTTATTTATATCATTTCTGTGCCAAACTCTAAAAGGGAAATGGCACTTGATATCCATCCTTTACAGACATCAAGGGAATTTATTTTTCAGGGGCAAACCCTCTAGCTATGGGAAGTGATTATATCTAGACACAAATGCTGTTAAAAGGAAATTTATCCAACAGATTACATTCCAAAACCCTTTCCCAGACTTCCCATTCCTTCTCTAGAAGAAATGTTTTAGCAGAGTGTGGTCTGTGAGTAACAACGCCTCTTTTCACTGCCATCTACACTAACCCCATGCCTGATTGGTTTTCATGGTCATCCCATTCAGTGTGGTTATTTGTTCAGATAAAATAGAAAATTGAAATAGAGCTGGTGCTAGATACAACACTGCCACTTTTCCTACTTTGTCAAAATGCCTCAGCTGCTCATTTTTTTCATGGCCATGAGTTGAAATAAATTAAACTTCCCAGCAGCAAAACTTCTCTGAGATCAGATTGAAATATATTGATTAGCTCTTTGTGAGCTGATGGATTGGAGGTTCTTGCTTTATAAACACATTTACAAATACCCCTTAAGAAACACTTGCTTGGCCCTAGGTAGATGGAATGGGTTTATTTAGAACTGCAGGGAAAGATGTACCTTGCAGTCCCTGACTTTAACCTATCAATGTTTTCATCCTTGATCAATGATGACAAGTGAAGTGCTGCTCCCTTTAGTCACTTCTAAGACCAGCTGAAGGCCAGCTTATCCAATGGCATATCAAGTAATACATCAAAGTCCCAGGAATAATTTAGCTTGTCATAGAATGCTAGACTACTAATGCTTGAAGGGGATTAAGGCATCATCTCATGCAGCTCATGAACCAGTCCTTCTAATGGTTTAACATATCCAGCTTACATTATAGAGCTCTTTGGAGTCAATTTTGGACTTAGAAAGGATCTTAGTAATTTTCTATTTCAATGTTTAAAATTCAACTAACTAGATCACTAAATACAAAACCAAAGTAATCGGAGTGGGTCTGGCTGGCAGTGTTGTGAGTGGAGTACAAGGGCTTGCTTTAAATGGGGCAGCAGGACCTCTACTCTGCATGACAGTGTCATGGAAGAACGTGTGATTAGTATTGTCAAATTGATCAACTTTTCGAAATAGAGCCTTGATAGAAGGTGCCAATTATGGATAAAAAGAGAGATACACACTGAGTCTCAAAGGAAATGCCAAGGAGCCTTTGAAATTAAAAAAGTGCTCAGGAACAATTGCAATTCCTGAGCAACCTAACCTCTGCCTGCGCCCTTGTAAAATGATGGAAACATGAAAGCATAGGGAAAACTGGATGAAAAATTGTCCTGCTTAACCTTGTGGGTCCAGCCTCTAACTACTGCTCTTCTATGAGTATTGGAGCCCTAATCCAAGGAGGGGTATCTCACTCTACATATAGCCCACATTCTCCATTAAATGTATATCTGCTTCCCAAATAAACTTCTATGTATGCCTTCGTCTGGCATATCCTAAAAATTCTTTTGTCATGGTATGCTAAGAGTCCACTATATTTGGACTAAAGTTACTTCCGCTGCACTGCTTCCTAGATTATGAGGTTTTGTGATTTGCTGAGACTTCCTGTATGAAGCCCTGGAGTTTGGAATAATGACCGTAAAGGCCATGAGTCCTCAGATTTTAAGCAACTATATTTACAACCATCATGCCTTCCTAAATATTTATAACAAATGCTTTTCATTGCAATAAATATAAAATGTGTCAAACAAATGCCACATTTGGCATAAAAATTGGATTTTTATTATTTTATTATTCTTTATATAATAAAATAATTGGTGTAGGCAGTTGTCATTGGTTTGCCATTTCAACAATATCAGGACTGGAGTCTGTAATGACCTTGATCGTTCTCTCAAGGTCAGCAATGGCATTGACCCATCCTTAACTTCAATCATTTCAGAAATAATAAATCTTAAGGGGTGATATCCTTCTATTTTTTATCATTTTTTATCAGGAAAGCAAAATTTTCCAACACATACTAACAGATCACCACTAGTTGCAAAGGAAGCTGATAAAAAAGACTTACCTCTTTTAAAGTTTGAAAGGCATGGTATTCTGGAGTGATGCAAGGTAAATCAAAGTGAAGATTCTTCTATAAGAAGTAACCCAATTTGAAATAGTTATGACCAGGCATGAAAAAGAAGGTACACTCTACATTATGACCAGAATACTCCATACTGAAAGAATTTGTAGTGAAAATGCTTGATTGTAAGCTTCCTAATCCTTTAGACTATGCCTCTTATACTATCATGCAACAACTTGCTAGATCGTCTCTGGCTCTGCCCTACTGAGCTACTTCCACCCTTCATTGAAAAGCATCCTTTCTAATGGCTCCAAGATGGTTATTGGATTCACAGAAGAGAGAGTTATGAAGCACATCAGGAACACTCAGGGAAAGGAGATGTGATTCTGCTCAGATTCTATTAGAGTGGAAAATGTACTGGATATCAAAGGGAAATTTATGTAATGTATTCCAGCATTGTTAGAGGTAGAGCATCATGTTTTATGCAAACTGAGGTAGTCAGGGCATGCAATCCATGAACTCTGCTAGATGCACTGGAACGAAGAATTAAACAGTGAACAGGCAATGGGCAGAAAATAAAGCCCAGATTTTATAGGGAGGGTTCACAATCCCCATTTTATACCATGATTTCTTAGTCTATCTCAGTAAGCCTTTTTAAAAGCCTGTAAGAAATTTCTTCTTTTGTTTACTTAGTTGGATTATAAGTGAACGAGTACCTTGCCCCTTCAAGAATTGAGACCATCTGATTTAAACCGACAGGGCAGCTTTGAATAAATGAATAAGAAGCAATGCAAAAGAGAGATATAAGGATATTGTATCCATCCCCTTTAGAAGAAAGTTCCACATTATTAGAAGCAAATAAATGACAGAGAAGCCTCAGAAGACTATGATTTCCAACTGAAAATGGGATTGAATTGAGCAAAGGAAAAGCAGTCAGGGAAATATATTTCTTAGAAGGATCAAGGAAGTTATAAGCAGGTATTAACACCTGTTACTGACAGAGGGGGCTCTCATATTAGGGGACGTGGGCAAGCCAAAGGATTCTTCAGAGACCCTTTCCAGAAGGTGGTGAATAAGCTGCTGGACTGACAGAGGTTGCAGAAATTCGATCTCAGCTTGTTAATATGCTCTCTTCTTTCTTGCAAGTGTGGATCATGTGAACCCCTCAAGGCAAATGCACTTGGATTTCCAGCGAGGTTGAAGAGGAAGTTTTGGACAACAGTAGCATCTCTGAAGAGGACATGACCAGATATTAAAATGAACAATGCTTACATGTAGCTCATGCAGTATTATATCTTTGTAGGAGTGATGATAACAACTTGCCTTCATAAAAAATCCATCAATAGAATTCGGGTCAATTAGCCTGCACATTAGTTCAATAAATCAGAAATCAAACATGTCCTGATTCCATCTGGATCTTACAAGGTGGGTTATATTTTCATCCCTGATGATAAATGCTTGACAAATTAGTAATAGCACTTAATGTGGCATATAGGGAAAGACATGGATTAATTTAAAAACTGAATTGACTAATACAAAAATTCAATCTTGTATATTATACTCATTAAATACTATCTACAAAGGGATTAAATGAAAAGAAATATGAATGCCTAATATTTGAGAGTAGCTTATTATGTCCTTATCATCTCTCTAAATATATAACCTTTTATCTTCACAACAAAATATTATATAATGGCTAATATTATCCACATATTATAGATGAATAATATGAGACATGGCGATTATATTTCTTGATCAAGTTCACATAGATTATAAATAATGGACTTGGGTTTTTATGACTGAAGACCCTAGGTTACTCTGTTTTGTCATTTATAACCAGCAAAGATTTTAAAATATTGCATTAGCATATTCCAAAAGACAAATATGTTTGGCTTTAAAGGTATTAAATGTTCTTTCTCCACATTTTTACATATTGTCTTACCTGTTTTGAACTTTCCTCAGCCAACATACAGATGAAAACAGAGGGAACTTACACACAATAAATTGTTTTGAAATAGTGTTAATAATAATAGTTACTATTAATTGAGTGCCTAGTATGAATCTTCATTACGGTCTCACCTCTTATCCACATGAATAACAGAGAAACCAAATAATTAGTCATGTGGTTCTTAAGTGGCAGACCAGGAATTTAACTCATATCTATATACCCGATTTCAATGCCACCAAGTCTTAACCATAAACAACATGAGAGGCACTATGCTGAATACTTTGTGTGTATTATTAAATTTAACACACCAAACCCATATGAAATAAGTATAATCGTTCTTCATTCCACAGATAAACATCTTGAGACATCAGGTGGAAGAAAGGAAAAATAAGTTTTAGAGAAGCCCTGAAAATCTATTAAGGTAACAAATAATTATGGATTTCATACTTTGCAAGCTCTGCTTTCCTCCCCTAATGAGAGAAGTATTTCTGCATTTATAAGTTATATCATAATAAAGAAAACAAAAAATAAAACATCAATGTGCTTTCATTTCACTAACTTATTAAGAAACCATATTTTTTACCTTTTCCTATGATCCCTTCTTAATTTTCAGCATTTGAGAAAGTGTTGCTAATCTTTTAAAAATATTCAAGAATTGTGATGACCAGCATTTAATAGTGAAGAGTTATGGTCTGTTTAGTTTATAATGCTTTTTGTTCTTATTTTCCTGACCCAGAGTATAAACTTCTTCTTTGGGCTTGTCCTGTGCAGGTCTGATCTTGCTGTTTCTGCAGCTGAGTTAGACAGTGAGCTACGCTTTGGTTCTGATGGAACTAAGATTGTTAGATTCAGCCAGGGAGATGCAGAAAGTCTGACACTAGGCCTTGAGCTTGCGCTACGTTCTTCAGAAACTCTTTAGCCAGATAGCACTTCAACAGAGATGGAGAGATCTTAGAGAGTCACTAATAAGGAGGGTGTTTCTGCATCATTCTGCTTTCTTCAGAATCCCTCTCTCTTTGTTCAGAATCCCTTTGCAAGGGTAATGATATCAACTCTCCGTTGTAACTTTCATGGGGCACTGTTCTGTTATCCGTATGTGCGATGAGTCTCTCAACAGTATATAATCTTGCATCACAGGTTCCCCTTGTGACAACTCTAGGGAGGAAATCACAGGGTGCTCTTAAAAAAGATGGGGACCTACTATGTGCCTGCAACCCTCGAACTTATTAAGGTAATGTCTGAAGGAATGAAAATCTTTCCTAAGCTTCTTATTTGTTTGTTTTCTTATGAAATCCAATTGATTTAAGTGTCAACTTGACAGTAGGAGTCAAACCATCCATGAAAGGATAAATTAAGATTCTAGAATCCTGCAGCTCAAGTCCAAGGGAAGTGGCTAGATCCTGGATGTCAAGAACCTTCTCTGACTCTGCTAATGATCTGAAAATGGGAAGAATAACTGCTAGAGAGAAGCAACAAACAGGTGCAGCAGCCTTTTCTGGGGTGAATGATAACCAGGAATTCCTTTTATTGAACCAAGTATGACAAACTATCATCTGTCACAAGAGGTTAGCTTATTCTACCTCCCTCTTGCTAGCCTCAAATGCTAATTCCCTTTATTTTCTCCATTTTTTTTCCAAATAAGGCAGTGTGAGCAGTGCTTCAGCCCTTCCTGACAAAATATTTCTGCTTTCATTATCTGGCTGGAAATAGCCTTAGAAAAGTTCCACATTTCAGACTTCATTGGAAAAGTGTCTGTGACCCTCCTTAAAATGCAGACTCCTGAGCTGAAAACTTATGAAACAATCATTATTCATTCACACCTTGGTGTGAATTAACTCATCAGAGCCATTACCTAGCAACACTAGGATAGCCTGGTGATTTATGATTTGAGATAAAGAAGGATTTGGTATTGATTAATGGTAATGGGCTAGAGAATGGAAGAATGTTGAGAAGGGCATCAGACCCCTCAAGGATCAAGGACAAAGCAAAGGGAAGGTTTCAGAGCAGAGAAGAGGATGTGAAGTGTCTCTGAAGCCAGTCCACGTGGATGTGAATTTTGTTTCACTTCTTATCATACCTGATACGCATGCACTGAAGTTACTGCTGTTGCATTGTCATGGTCATCCCTATTGTTGTTTAAGTATTTATTATGTTACTGATATCCAAAATAAGAAGATACAATGCATGTAGGTCAAGAAAGTTGAGAGCAAGGCTTTCGAATATTGAATATTTATTTATTTATTTAATTCTGGGTATTGAACCCAGGACTTCATGCATGCGAAAAATGTCCTCTATTGCTAAGTGACACTTATAACCTCAAATAGAGAATTTTTAAATGTCCAGGCTCTGGGTAGAAGTGTCTAGGAAAAATGCCCAGACTGAGAGTTAGAGACTCTACTAAAGATCTCAAAACTTCTAAATCTTATTATCTCATATCTAATTACTAACTGGTGATCTATGCCTCAAAAGTATAGAAGGGTAGATTTAATATGACATATCTTGTGAAAATCTTTGTGAAACCGAAAAGATCGTATCACTGAATAATTTTATAGAAAAAGAAATCTGAAATAGAATCTGTTGCTAGATGTTAATGTTTTTGAGTCTTAGTTGTTAATCAGACTTGAGTAAAATCGTGCAAATGTAAACACATTACAACTCTTCCTCATTCTCTTCTCCATTCGTTTTTTAAGGAATGAGCAAGTACTGTGACTGACAGCCAAGTAGGAGAGTTTGCATGGATCCTGGCCAGCTGGATTCACTTGCCAGGCCACATAAGAAATAAGCAAATAATGTAAAAAGAAATATGAGTTTAATGCAACTTGATCATCTGGAGAGAAGCAGTGAGATTGTTTCTCCACCCATCCTACAGTAGTAGTTACAATTTATAGAATCAAAAGTCAGGAGATATACATATGCAGATTTAGCTAGACCATGTTAGCCAGAGAATAGGCCATAGTTTGGTTACTTTGGACTTACTCTGGGCCAAGGAAAAACTTTTTAGTTTCCATTCTCAGCATGAGGATGTTAAGGAGATAAAACGATTTGCAGCTTTTAGTTTCAAAGGGACCTGGCTGCAGTTTCATAAGACAGAATAGCTTGAATATCTATGTAAGGAGTTTTCCTGTTGTTCTCTGATTAGTTCAGCTAACTGTTTTAGGATGACTTGTCTCTTATGTAATTTGTGGCTAAACATCCTTCTAGCCTATACAAATATTTGGGATTCTCAAATTTGGCTCCAGGAATTCTGAGATTGTTGGGAAATTTTGCACTCAATAGCTTCTTTTGGATGCTGTTCTTTTGGATGCTGTTATGAATTACATGATGCTTCAGGAGACATTAAGGCTAAAAATCTATCTTCCAATTAGCTGCGGAAAGAAAAAGGATTCCGTAATATATACAAGTGGGGGTCAGAAATGTATACCTGGAGATGTTCTTGAGAAGTTGAATTATCGTCCTCTATGGAAGGATTGGTTTCAGTAGAATAAAATTATTCAATTAAAATGATATTTTGAAGATTTTTCAAGGTTATGTTGAAATTCTCAAGAAACTGGCACATGTGTTCTGTCTTAGTCTGTTAAGCAGTACAATCCACTGAGTGGTTTATGAAACACAGAACTTTATTTCATACAAGGCTGGAGACTGGGAACTCTAGGTCAACAGAGGAGTCATTTCCCAACTATCAGCCAGTGCATTCTTGCTCTGTCCTTCTAACAGGGCAATTGGCGAAGAGTCTTTCTCACACCTCTTTTAAAATACCATTCCAGGGGGCCCCCACCTCATGACATAATCACACCCTAATCACATAACTTTAGGTTTAGAATTTCAACGTAAGGATTTGGGAGGCAGGGACACAAACATTCAGGCCATGGAAGATTCTAAACTAGAAGGCCACACATCAGAAAGGGGAAAAAGTCATATTGACTCTTACATCAAAGTCAGAACACAAAACCCCACACCAAGACTCCAGATTCATTGCTCTAGTCATTGTGTCATTGGATCCATCAGAAATGCAGAAGATGGAAGGGACAAGAGAGAGATCCGGGTAGGGAATATAATGTGAAGTCCATGTAGTCCAGGGAATGATGTGAATTTAGAGGCAATGGAGCAAGGCAGTTGTCCCTTCAGAGGTCAGATTCATAGAATTTGATGTCATG
This sequence comes from Aplodontia rufa, assembly GCA_004027875.1. NCBI lineage: Eukaryota > Metazoa > Chordata > Mammalia > Rodentia > Aplodontiidae > Aplodontia > Aplodontia rufa. The sequence continues at coordinate 6,687 of PVKS010021606.1, read as the reverse complement.
AAAGTAATATGTAAGTTTGCACCTGTGGGAGATGAGTTTGTGGCAAGTGAGTCCTTCTGCCAAGAAAAATTTTGATATATGAATATAATACCAACAATAACACAAACATCCATTAGGAGGCATAGGTAGGTGACAGGAGGCAGGATTTTGGAGCAAAGACCTTGGGGAAAAGGAAGAAACTAATATTTTAAGGCATGTTCTGATTAAAACAATAGGGACATATTTGGAGAAGCTGGGAAGAACATAATAATAGGCAAAGAAAATGAGTCCAAGTATTGTCCTTTCTACAGAGATAAGGAAATACAAATCTGTCTTAAGAGCTACTAAACAGTTAAGACTTGAGGGGACAGAATTTCAGAAAACAGGGAGTACAGAGGTGTAAATCTAACTGATGTTAAAAAAAAACATGGTCATGAGGTAAATTATGCAATTGTACACAGACAGGAAAGTTTCATAAATGAACACAAAAATTTTAATAATTACATTAAATATAAGTGCAATAACATTCCAAATATTTTCTTTAAAAAGTCTCAGAGGGAACTAAAGATATACAAGCTTCTTGTAACATACAACATTATTCAAAGGACACAAAGATTAAAAACAGTGGGATAAAAATACATACAATGCAACTATGAACTAAAGAAAGTGATGTAACTATCTTATATCTGAATAATAGATTAGAGGAGAACACTCAAGTTCTTATTTTTAATGTGACAATTTTATTATATATCTCAGAAAATGATAGAACAAATATGCAATTTGGAAGTCATTAGGAATCAAAAGAATTAATATTTTTTTAGAACAGAAGGATCATTTAGCAAAATTGACCATATGCTAGACAACAAAGTCTCAAAAAGTTTAAATGTCTTGAAATAATACAGATTTTGTTTGCCTATAAAACATAAAGCTTAATAATAAGAAGGTAACAAAAATACTTAAATATTTAGAAAATAAATAATAAACTTTTATGAAGCTGCATACAATAAAAGAAGTTTCAATTGAAATTAAAATGAACAAAGCCCTGACCTCCAAAACTTGATGGCAATGTGTTTTGGGGTAATGAAAGAAGTAAATATTATAAAGCAATCTATACCTTAATAAAAAAGTAGCATTTGTTGGATAATGGAGAAATACATTTTAAAATTTTTGTGAAATCTGAAAGACAAAAAATATTTGAAGAATAAAAAAAATTTTAAAAATTTGGGTTGTCTACCTATAGCATATTCAATACTTCACATGAAATTAAATATTATATGTACTATAACATGATAGTGAAACAAAAAAACAACATCAGGAAATAAGAAAATTTATCTAGTAGTGCCAACATGTAATTATTTAGGAACAGATAATGACAATGCAGGAGTGAAAAGGGCTCTTTTCATAATTTTGGGCTGGCTCAGTGGACACCTTATGTTGAAGAAGAGAGAAGGACTCTTAACTCTGACTTCCAAATGGGAAAAAGTAATCGTTTTGAGGTGTATTATGGATATAAAAATATAAGGTAAAGTAAAAGAAAACTTCAAAAATATGAGCTGGAAACAGCTTCATGAATTCAAGGAAGGTATATACGTTTTCATGACACAAAAAATACATTAACCTTAAATTAAAATGTAAATTATACTTTCAAAATAAAAAAATCATTAAAATATACCATCTTAAGAGTGAAAAGGTAACACTTTGCAACACATCTATTTAAACAAAAAATACTTGTAACCAAAATAAAATAAAAATATATTAAACACAGAAACCTAATATTGAAATGATCTGGAGACTTAAAGAAGTGTTCTATAAGAGAGAATATAAAAATGGATTCTATACATAGCTGCTAATTTTTTGAGTCATCTAGAAATACAAATTAAAATTACAAGAAAGTTTCACTCCAAATTCACTGTTATGATTTGAATGTGATCTGTCCCCCCAAAAATGCCTGTGTTAAACATCAATGTTCCACGGTGAAACAAGTGGATTATGAGAGCTGTAATCTAATCTGCCAATCCTAGTTTAAATAGGCTGGATGGTAACTATAGTCAGGTGTGCCATGGCTGGATATGTCCCCACATCACTCATCTTCCCTGTGCCCCTCCTGCCCCTCTGCGTTTTGACCCCACCATGAGCTGAACTGCTTTCCTCTGCTGGGCCCTTCCCTCTTGATGTGTTGCCTCACCTTGGACTCACAGCAATGCAATCAGCCATCTGTGAGTGGAGACCTCTGAAACCGTGAGTTCCAGATATACTTTTGCTCCTCTAAACTGTTCTTGTCAGGAAGCTTGGTCAAAGAAATGCAAAGCTGTCTAGCACACCAGCCTGTTCATTAAATAATGACACGATGCCAAATGTTGGTGGGTATGCAGAAAAACTAGAATTCTCCTATGTTACTATCGGAAATAAAAGTTTTGCAGGTCAGTTAAGCTTGTTATATACAAAATATATGAGGCACTATTCTACTCTTAGCTATATTTCTAACAGAAAATGGTAAGCATATTTACTCACATATATGCACATGAACACTCTTGGTAATATTATTTATAAGATTTCAAAACTGTGAACAACCCAAAGACCAATAACAGAATGGAAAAACTATGATATAATTATGTGAAAAGATAACTATTTCATGCAAAAAAGTGAGTGAATCTCATCACATGACTTTGGGTAAAAAAAGATAGACATAGATAAAATACTATATGAGCTCATTAAAGACTGCTTGAAAAGCAAGTGAAACTCACTGACTATGATATAAACTAAACTGTGATACATCTTGGTTGGCACTTTTGACTTGGAAGACCCCAGAAGTGGCTTCTGCAATATTAGTAATATTTTGCTCAATGTGACTGAGAGTTATGCAAGTACATTCATTAATATTTATTGGGACTATTTTTTCTCTATATTAATTATATAAAATATTTGTGAAATAGCAGACAGAATGTGTTTACTGACATACAAAAAGATCACAAGAAGCAATAGGACTGGCAATATCTAGGAAAATATTTCAATTGTTTCCTCATATTCTTTTTTTAACATGATATATTTTTATTATAAAATAAAGCATAATATTTTCAATATTTCTATAGAATACTATTGTCAACATTCAATGTATTCTTCATAACTGTCTTTTAATGTTGGTTTAGAATTCTATGTTATTGATATATATATATATATATAGCATTTTCTATGTAATTTTAGTTATTTGATACATAATCAGGTTTATCATATATAATAATTATGTAATATACATAATTGCATACACATAATTGAGCTTTCCTATCAGCAAGATATAAGTGGAGTTATAAGTCAGAATTACTTGTAGTAAATGTTATACTATTGGCTTTTTTCTAATGTAATATTTAATTCACTACCACTGCGTAGTGAGATTACAGAATCCATATTCTCTATCTGAATGTTACTGTATAAGATCTAAGATTTTTTCTGAATTAATTAACATGTTGATATATTAAATTTATGTCTAATTTTTTCTATGTTAATTTCAAATATTACACTTCTATTTTTGTGTACTTTTCCATTTATCGTTTTTTATTAGTTTTATATGGACTTACAATCGAGGGGGAATCATTATGAAACAACCAAGAACCAATGTATGTTTCCTCATATTCTTGACCACCATTTCTACACAGGTGCATAAGACAAAGATAATCCATCTATCCCAATTGTTTGGGATCCTATAACTTGTAAGGGTTCTGGGCTTCCACTGGATATTACCTCATCCCAAATCTTTGCTTATCCCTCTTTTTTAAAAATTGACAGTTAAAACCATTTCCTTGGGCCAAACGTTGAACTTGATATTTAATGGAATCAAGATTGATGTATAAACTTGGGGTCTACAATTAGTTCACTGAGCATATCCATTTATTTTTCAAATTGTCCCAGTCTTGTTTCAGTTCTTCTTTTGCTGCTGTTTGTCCTTATCAACTTCTTTTCTACCTATTGTGAATTGTTTAAATATCTGAACTTAAAAAATAAATTAATTAAATAAAAAAGGCAAAGGCAATTAAGGCATTCTAGATCCAGGTCTTTAAGTGGTCTGTACATTTTGGCCTGGACTTGACTTTACAATTTCCATACCAGCTGGAGTCCTGGAAATACAGACATAGTTCCAAGATCCCTAATTAACATTTTTAACTCATCTTTCAGATCTCAGTTTTAAAGTCATTTTTTTCTCTTGGAAGTTTTTTTCTGCTAGGTTAGTCCTTCTAATTTATGATTTTAAAAAATCAAAAACAAAAAACTTATTTTTCCTACGTGTCTTTTACTGTAACAGTGATTTAATTGTGCATGTGCTTGTTGCATTTATTTCCTGCTAGACTAAGAGATCATTGAGAGCAGAACCCCTCTGCTTTATTTGCTATTTAATTATCACACTCTGCCAAGTGTCCACAATTTATTGAAATATTTGTTTAATGAATGAATAAATGACTGAATGAATGAATAGAAACATCTGGTTTATGGATTTCTGGAATGTCTTGCCGTATATGCCCATTTCAAGAACTAATACTTGATGCATTATTTGGGATAAATTTCTGATGATTACACTGTGATTATACCAACCCACTTTGATACTCTCCAAATTTAAATCCTGAAGGCAAGTTTATTCCCCATTGATTGATCCACAGTCCCTATGCCTCTAGCATCTTCAATCTAAGGCAAGATTTCTCAGACTTGGCACTGCTGTGGTGATGTTTTGGACCACAGACTGTGGTGAACTGACTAAGTTCCATAGGTTGTTTACCAGCATCCTAGCCACCTACATATTGGGAATCAATTGTATAGTATCCATCTACCCTCCCTCCCTCTAGTTGTATCAACACAACACAAAGTGACCATGTGTGTCAACATGGATGCTTCAAGGGAGCTAAAATTGCCATGTTTGAGAATCGCTGCTGCAATGGTAGTTCCAGTTTTGAAAGAAAGGCATAAAATCACATTTTCATTCCAATACTCAGAGATTCAGTTTATATGTGCAGATGGAGCTGAGTAGCACTGGTCAGGAAACAGTTTCCTCTGGGTTGGAAGGTGGCTGGCCAAAGTGCATATCCCTGGCTTCATCAGTTTAATGATTGGGAACAAACTGCTGTTTCAGGGCATCAGTGTGGTCTCCAGAGAATGTGAGATTATTGGGTATTATGCACAATGTTCTGTTTTCTTGAAATGCCTTTATATATTTTTTTAAAGTCTAAATACTAGGATTATCCTTTCTCCAATTCCCATATTGACACTTTGTTTGATGCATCCCTTAAAAGGCTCAAAAACCTCCCCAGGCTAGTTAGCTGTATGAAGTGGGAAAATAGCCAAGAGACCAAAGTCTTTTATGTTCCCTAATCTTTATTTTTTTGACCTGAACTGCCTCTTTATGAGTGTGAATACCTACACACAACAAAGGGAAGCAACATTAAGAGACAAAAGGAAATTTCCATTTTCAGAAATTATCACAATGTAAAAAAGCTTGAATTACCATGGAAACAAGTCTAGTCACATCATACTGAATGGTTATTTTTCCAGAAGAGTCCTCGAGACACCTTTTGTTTCTTTGAAATTGGGTGGAGACGGGTCATGTGAGTCAGAGAAACAGGGGATGAGGGATTTACCATCACTGCTATCCAGACAGCTGGCATCTGCTGAGGGGCATAATTTCATCTGCTTCTTCTCAGTAAGTCTTCCTCCCCAGAATGATTTGAAGAGATGTTTTTCAGTGGAGAATGCTGAAAGGTGGAGAAGAGCAGAATGCCTTTGAAAATAAACACATTTTATTTAAGGTACATCACTGCAGTCATTGTGTGAACGAAGCAGAGATTCAGAGAGAATCCTAATACTGGTAATACCCACATCCTGAGTTGTGCTTTTAATTCAGTCCTACACATTCATACATTAAGAATATAGAGCCCATTCCTATGGCCAGAACTTGGGACTAGATTAACAATTTAATCCCTTTGGATTACTGAAAAGAGACTTCCAACTTATATTAAGCATGTCCAGATTCACTATGCCCCAATTATTTTACTGATGAGGCCCGAAGGAGATTTTAAAAATGTGGTCCATCATTTGTTGCTCAAATTAACATCACTCATAGATGGCCCACTGCCTGAAGAATGGAGACTGTGATTCCTCATCCTTCTCACAGTATGGTCCAGGTCTGCCTGGTCATTCTAGTTTCATCTTTCATCCTCAATTATCTAAATTCCAGCGGGGCCACATGGCCTTCCTTTTTTTTTTTCTTTTTAATTCATCATTTTTGCTCGCCTTTTTGCTATCTTTAATTCTCTACTCTTCCAGACTAAAAGACCTTGTTCATTTCATGTTCCTCTCTCCTACACTTGTTCCTTCTTCCTTGATACACATTCTGAGTTGCTGTCTAATCCAGGCTTCCCATTTTCCAAACACTCTGCTTCCCATACATTGGACATAACATTAAATGAGGATTTTTTGTGTTTTCAAATCATATTGAATAGTTATTTTCCCAAGTGTCCTTGAGGCATCTTTTGTTTCTTTGAAACTGGGTGGAGATGGGTCATGGGTGTCTGAAAATTGGGGGATGAAGGATTTTTCATCACTGCCATTCAGACAGCTGAGGTGGATATATTCATCTTCTTCCTTGTGTTTTACCATGTGCTTGTCTTACTTTTCCATATGATAAAGAGAAATAAATAATTACATAATTAGGCAACAGAGATGAAAGCA
>PVKS010021605.1:14414-35018 GCA_004027875.1 Aplodontia rufa | reverse complement strand
TTCTTCTTCTTCTTCTTCTTCTTCTTCTTCTTCTTCTTCTTCTTCTTCTTCTTCTTCTTCTTCTTCTTCCTCTTCCTCTTCCTCTTCCTCTTCCTCTTCCTCTTCCTCTTCCCCTTCCCCTTCTCCTTCTCCTTTTCTTCTTCTTCTTCTTTTCTTTTTCTTTCTTCTTCTTCTTCTTTTCTTCTTTCTTCTTCTTTTTTTTCTTTTCTTCTTTCTTCCTCTCCTCCTCCTCCTTCTTCTCCTTCTTCTTCTCCTTATTCCACAGAGAATCCATCAGGTCCTGGGCTTTCTTCTTCTTCTTCTTCTTCTTCTTCTTCTTCTTCTTCTTCTTCTTCTTCTTCTTCTTCTTCTTCAAGAGAGAGAGAGAGGGAGAGAAAGAGAGAGAGAAGGACAGTGAGAGAGAGAGAGAAAGAGAGAGACAGGGACAGAGAGAATCAATTTTTATTGAGTTTTTTTTACATGGCTTTCATTGCTCTGACACTTAGTTGTGTATGTGGGTGCTGGGGTTTGAACCCAAGTGGTTGAACATGCCTGGCAAGTGTCATAACTGACGAACTACTGCTCCAGCCTCTGGGCTTTTCTTCTTTGGAAGACTTTTAATTGCTGTATGGATTTTGGTACCTGTTATTGGGCTGTTTAGAATTTCAATTTCATCCTGTGTCAATTTGGGAATGTTGTATGTGTCTAGAAATTTGTCCATGTCATCGAGATTATCTGATTTAGAGGAGTATAGTTTTTGAAAATATGTTTTGATGGTCCCTTTGATTTCAATGGGATCAGTGGTGATAACCTCCTTTTCATTGGTGATTTTGTTGATTTGCTTTGATTCTCCCCTTCCTTTAGTTAGATTAGCTAGGAATCTGTCAATTTTATTTTTTTGAAGAATTAGCTCTTTGTTTCATCAATTCTTTTTATTATTATTATCATTTTTTTGTTCTCAGTTTCATTGATTTCAGCTTTGATCATAATTATTTCCTGTCTTCTGCTGGCTTTGGGATTAGACTGTTCTTCCTTTTATAGAGATTTGAGTTGGAGCATAAGCTTATTTGTTAAAGATCTCTCCTGATTCTTAATGTGGACACTCAGTGCAATAAATTTTCCCCTTAAGAATGCTTTCATGGGCTGGAGCCGTGGCTCAGTGGTTACTGCGCCTTCCTGGCATGCGCAAGTAGGCGAGTTCAAGCCCCAGCACCACGTACACAGCCAAGTCTTGGAGCAACGAAAGCCATGTGAAAAACTAAATAAAAATTGCTTCTCTCTGTCTCTCTCTCTCACTGTCCCCTCTCTCTTAAAAAAAAAAAGAATGCTTTCATGCTGTTCCAGAGGTTTTGATATGTTGTATCTTCATTCTCATTCTCTTCCAATAATTCCTTAATTACTGTTCCCATGTCCTCTTGGATCCATTCTTCATTTAATAGGGTGATATTCAATCTCCACTTATATGTGTGTTCTGTGCCATAGTTTTTGCTATTAATTATTAGGGTCATGGTATCATGGTCAGATAGGATACATGGAATAATATCTACTTTTTTATATTTGCTGAGATTTCCTTTATGAACTAGAATATGATCTATTTTGGAGAAGGATCCATGTGCTGCTGAGAAGAAGGTATACCCTGCCAATATGGGGTGGAATATTCTGTAGATGTCTGTGAAGTCTGTTTGATTTATGGTGTTGTTTAGACTGGAGATCTCTTTATTGTTTCTTTGCTTTGATGAGCTCTATTGGTGATAGAGGAGTGTTAAAGTCTTCCAGTAGTGGGGCTGGAGTGGTGGCTCAGTGGTTACGGCACTTGCACAGCATGTTCAAATCCCAGCACCCACGTACACAACTAAGTGTCAGAGCAGCAAAGCCATGTGAAAAACTCATTAAAAAAATTGATTCTCAAAAAAAAAAAAAAAAGTCTTCCAGAACTATTGTGTTGAGGTCCACGAGTGGTTTTATATCTTGGAGTAATTTTTCCACATAGTTGGGAGCATTAGTGTTTGCAGAGTATATATTTATTATGGTTATTTCTTCCTGTTGTATTGTTCCCTTTACTAGGATATAGTGGCCTTCTTTATTTCTTTTGATTAATTTATCTTTGAAACTCACTTTGTTGGATATAAGAATTGCAACTCCAGCTTGCTTTCTTGGGCCATATGCCTGGTAGATTTTTTTCCCTTCTGTTTACCCTTAATGTGTAGGTGTTCCTGGCTGTAAGGTGGTTTCCTGTAAGCAGCATAGTTTTGGATTTTGTTTTTCGATCCAATCTGCTAGTCTGTGTCTTTTGATTGGTGCATTGAGACCATTCACATTCAGTGTTAGAATAGTTTTGTGGTTGTGGTTCATATTCATTGTGTTTTATTAGTAAGTTATGTGCTGTCTTAGTTGTCTGTTGATAGCATGTACCTTTATTGAATTTCCTCTGATTGTGGGTTTTGAGGAATATTAGCTTGTTCTTCTATCTGGAGTTTATCTTTGAGGATTCTTTGTAATGCTGGCTTTCTGTTCATGAATGCTGCAAGTTTGTTCTTATCATGAAAAGTTCTTATTTCCCCCTCAAATTTGAAGCTGAGTTTTGCTGGGAATATAATTGTTGGCTGCATGTTGTATTCATTCAGGTGTTGAAAGATCTCCTTCCATGATCTTCTCTCTTCCAGAGTCTGAACTGAAAAGTCAGGTGTGATTCTGATTGGGTTTTCTCTGAATGTGATTTGGCATTTCTCCTTTGCCATTTTCTATGTTCTATCCTTCATTTCCCTGTTGTGCATTTTGAATATGATGTGTCTTGGTGAGCTTCTCATTTGATTAGGCCCATCAGGTGTACTGTAAGCTTCCTGGATGAGCATATCTGACTTTATTTTTAAATGGGCAAATTTTTCTTTAGCAATTTCCTTGAGAATGTTCCATATCCCATCGTTTGTGTTTCAATTTCTTCCTGTATCCCAATTTCTCTTAGATTGTTTCTTCTCATTTCATCCCAGACGTTTTTGAAATTCTGTTCATGTTATGTGATTTTTTTTTCTTTTTTTTTCATCTGTCTCTAGCTTGCTCAGCCTGTCCTCATTGTGAGAAATTCTTTCTTCAAGAGCTGAGGTTCTGTTTTCTATAGAAGTTAGTCTATTATTAAAGTGTTCCATGGTTCCTCTCATGTCATTGCAGATTTTAGCTCTGTTACTTTTTTGGGGTATGTCTATTTCTTTGATAATAGAGTTTTTTTTTTTTTTTTTTAAAGAGAGAGGGACAGTGAGAGAAAGAGAGAGAGAATATCAATTTTTATTTAGTTTTTCACATGGCTTTTATTGCTTTGAGACTTCATTGTGTACGTGGTGCTGGGGTTTGAACTCATGTACTAGCACACGCTGGGCAAGCGCCGTAACTGCTGAGCCACCACTGCTGTAGCCCTAAAAATAGAGTTTTTCATCTCTTGAGTGTACTCACTTAGTTTCTTCATTATATCTTCTTTTAGCTCATTGTTTCTTTTAGTAATCAGATCATTGATAATATTTTCAAGGTTTTCATCTTGACTGCTATCTGTGGCACCCTTTTTGGGGGCGTTTTGGCGTTGAGGTGAACCTCTCTTTGTTTGATTCTTCATTTTGAAGAGCTTCTTGTGGATCTCTGAATTGAGATTTCCTGAGGTGAAGGTAGGGGGTTCTTCAGATGGTTTTTCCTTGTACATCAAAGGGTCAGATCAGCCACCAACTCTTTGATGATCACCTTCATCCAGATGCTGTTTCTGCCTGGGTCCTCGTGTTGCTCTACTTTTGTTTCCAGGCTAAAGGTTGCAAATCTGAACCTACCAAAATGTAGATCAACTTTCCTGCAGGACTCAAATAGGCCCCAACAGGAGCATGGGTGTCAGGTAGGTGGGGCTGCTCCAAGTGGGAACCTCCCCTGGTTGGTCCTGACAGGGCTGCTCCAGACAGGGATCCTACTGGTCATGTCCTAAGTACCTTCTGGTGGGACTCAAACAGGCTCCTACAGGAATGTGGGACCATAGTATTCTCTTTAAATTCTATTTATTTCTATAAGATCAATAGTAACATTGCCTCTGTGAATCCTGACTTTTTAATTTGAGTCTTTCTCTTAATATACACATATAGATATATATTGTATCTCCTTGTAGATAGATCCTTATATTAATTTTTGGTCAGTCTAGCTCAACAATTGTCAGTTTTATCAATCATTTAATTAAGACAGATTTTTGTTTCATTAATTTTTGTTTATTATTTTTCTATTACCTATTTCATTTCTTTCTGCTCTAATCTTTTTATTATTTCCCAGATTCTGCTTGCTTTGTATGTAGCCTGCTCTTCTTTTTCCAATATTTTCAGGTGTCAGGTTAACTTGCAGTGTTGGGATCCAACCCAGGGGCAAAGTGCTCTACTACTGAGCCACACTCCCAGTTCCTGGAAGGTTAGTTTATTGAGATTTCTCACTAAAAATAGTTGGGGCTGGAGTGGTGACTCAGCAGTTACGGCACTTCCCTGGAATGCATGAGTACATGAGTTCAAACCCCAGCACCATGTACCCAACAAAGTCTCAGAGCAATGAAAGCCACATGAAAAACTAAATAAAATTTATTCTTGCTTTCTCTCTCTCTTTCTCACTGTCCCTCTGTTTTAAAAAAAAATTAGTCATTGACCTATACGTATTTCACTCCAAGTACTGCTTTGTCTACATCTCATAAATTTTATTTTGTTGTTTTCATTTTCACTCATCTAAAAATTTTCTGGTTTCCCTTGTGGTTATATTTTGACATATTGGGTAGTTTTCACTCCTCTAGTCTTTTTTATAGCCTTCTTCTTATGTATTTTCCAGTACACTAGTTTAGTTCTCTTGTATTGTCATTTCATTATTTAATTATATGTAAATCAATTTATAACAATTTAATTTGGATGAATATCAACATAATTCTCTCTATTTTTTCTTTTAAAGAGAGAGAGGGATAGTAAGACAGAGAGAGAATCAATAGTTTTTCATGTGGCTTTTATTGCTCAGATACTTTGTTGTGTATGTGGTGCTAGGGTTTGAACCCACATTCTTGCACATGCCAGGCAAGCACTGTAACTGCTGAGCCAGCACTCCAGGCCTCTTTTTTTAGAGAGAGAGAGAGGGGAGAGAGTAAGAAAGAGAGAATCAATTTGATTTATTTTTTCATCTGACCTTTGTTTCTGTCAGACTTAGTTGTATATGTGGTGTTGGGCTTTGAACCCAGGTCCTCATGCATCTAGGCAAGCACTCAAACTACTGAGCCACCACTTCTGTCTCCCACAGTTTTCAGGAGTGTATAGAAAAACTTTACTTTCCTCTTATATAGCTCTTTATGGTATTATTATATAAATTATATCATTATGCACTCTAAGCCCCTCAACATAGAGTCTTTTTTTTTTTTCTGGTACAGAGAATTAAACCCAGGGGTGCTCTGTCACTGAGCAATATTCCCAGTCCTTTTGACTTTTTATTTTGAGACAGGGGCTCACTAAGTGAGGCTAGCCTTGAACTTGCCATCCTCTTGTCTCAGTTTCCCAAGTTGCTGGGATTACAGGTGTGGACCACTGTGCCTAACCTTCAAAATAGTTTATAATTATTGCTCTATGTAGTTTTTAAAAAAATAATATAGAAGAGTTACAAACCAAAACTACATTTATGTAACATTGTCTGTTGTGTTTATGTGTTTGTTCTTTATTTTGTTCACACAGATTCAAGTTATTTTCTAGTGTTCTTTTATTTCAGCCTGAAGGACTCCCTTACTATTTTTTATAGGGCATGTCTGCTAGCAATGATTCTTTTAGGAATGTCTTAATTTCTGCATTGTTTTCTGAAGAGTATTTCTTGCTGTATAACGTGTTTTTCATTGATTATCATTTTCTTGCTGCACACCGTGTTGTCCTACTTCCTCTAGCATACATTGCCTCTGATGACAGGTTCATTCTTTCCTGATTGGAATTCTTCATATGTGATGAGTTGCCTCTGTCTTGTTGCTTTCTTTTCGTTCTTGTCTTTCAACAGTTTGTTTATAGCATGTTTAGGTAAAGACTCTTTAAGTTTATCCTACTTGTACTTCATTGAGATTAGGGCTGTGTAAACATATTTTTTTTTTGTTTTTAGTGATGATGGGGACTAAACCCAGGGGCTTGCACATGTTAGAAAAGAGTTCTACTATTGAGCTATACTCCCAGCCCAATGTGTTTTTAAAAAGTCAAGTTTGTGAAGCTTCCAATCATTTTTCTTCAAATATTCTTTCTGCCATTTCTCCCCTCTCCTGGGACTCTCATGCACATAGTGGTACAAATGATGAAGTTCAACAAGTCTCTGAGTCTTTTCACTTTTCTTCATCCATTTTCACTTCTGTTCTGCAGATTGGATAAGTTCTATTGACCTACCTACAAGTTCACTGTTTTCTTATTCTGCCAACTTGATATGCTATTGAATTTCTCTAGTGAATATCTTATTTCACTTATTGTACATTTCAGTTTCAAAACTTCTGCTTTGTTCCTTTTAATAATTTGTATCTCTTTATTAATGTTATTTATTTGGCAGAATGTGGTTCTTATATTTCCTTTAGTTCTTGGAAATGTTGATTAACTGATTTTAAGTCCTTGCACAGTATTATGACCAAAGTATGGACAATTGCTTTTTTTTTCTTTTTTGCTCAAGCAAAGAGCATACTTTCCTCTTTCTTTGCATGCCTTGTGTGTATGTTAAATTCAGCATCTTAAGCAGTAAAATGTGGCCACTCTGGAAATCAGATCTCACCTCTCCATAGGGTTTGCTGGGTATTTTTTTTTAAATGCATGTAGTAACAGCAGCAGATGTTTGTTTAGCAACTGTCCTGAATTAGTTATATAAAGTCTTTATTCTTCATAGTCATGTGTAGCCACTGAAGCCTGCTTGGTTAGTTTACTATTCAACTAATTATCTAACCTAGAGTTTCTTACATGCTATGCATCTCCAACTCTCCCCACCATTGCCAAGGGGCTCTGTGTGCATCCTTAATGCTCTTGCAGGCAGTTTACCTTAGTCTTAATTTACTGCTTTTGCAGAACCTCAAGTCCAGCCAAAGGTGAGTGAGTGGTGCCTCTGTAGGTTTCCTCATGCATTCTGCAAATGCACATGGCCTTCTAGAGTCCCGGGGCTTTTCCAAGTCCTCTCTGGAGAGCATATCCCCTAGCCTTTCCTTTGAACTTTCCATTTTTGCCTGCCAACTGTTATTGCAGCCTCAGGCAGCTGTGATGTTAGATAATTGTTGCTGATTGTTTTTCCCCACATCCCTGAGAAAATGCTGCTCACACCAATGAGCTCTGGGTTAGGGGATATAAAAGTCAGCTCTGCAGGTGGAGGTTTCTAGAACACTGTTTGGCCAGACACGTCCAACAGTGGAAGCTTCCTGGGGATTGGACTTTTGGGAGTCACCACTGTGGTAGTTTTCATTGTACCATAATGGCAAAGCTGTTAATTTCCAAGACTATCACATTGCTGAGGAGCACAGGTTCAACACGAGGAAAGCTCAAGATCCACAGAGCTTGCAGTCTTCCTGAGATTTAGCCATTTTTTTCTTGAATAAATACTTCTCAAATTGTTTCAAGGTTTTACTAATTTCCTGAGTCGGAAATGTTGACTTTTAGTTATATTTTCCAGTGATGCTGCTTTTAGAGAGCAACGGGTTTTCAGAGATCCTTGATACCACCATTTTCCCCTTTTTGTTTTTCTCTATTGGTTTGATGCCATCGATTCTCTTAGATTTGTTGCCCTGCACATCCGACATGATGCCTTTCTCCACATCTCCACCTAAATGATAAATACCAGTGTTAATTAAGACTGGACCAGAAACAATCTGATGCACATTCCCGAATCAAACCCTTTGAGTCCATGTCAATGAACGGAACATCACATCATCAATCTGCATTAAATACAGATAAGACAGAAAAGAAGAAATAAGAGGTGGAAAGGAGATAATAGGAAGGAATAGAAGACTATGACTTCAATCTAAAAGATTTGTGCTGAACTTCCTCCTACCTTCACTATCCAAGCCAGTGTTTTTTCCCAGGCCTGTCACTTCCAAATTTCTGGGAAATCTACACATTTTCACTCAAAATCCACTTATTCATGAAAATTGCCCTGTGCACTATCAGCCCACTTATGCATGTATTTTCAGAATAGATAAAGCAAAGGGAGAAAAGAAATCTATAATATTGGTTAGTTTCCCAACATTATCTATTGATGCTTAAAGGAGAAAATGCTAACCCAAGGATCCCAAGAATTTCCAGTCCATCAAAAACTATCCTGGAACCACCAGATTGATGTCATCCTCACATACCTTCCCATGGCTACCCCTAACCAAGTCACCTTTAAAAGAAGAGTCCAAGAACCTAAAAGTGCATCTCTCTTCTAAGACAGCCTGCATTCTCCCTTGAATGTATGTTCCTTGCTTTCCTAAATAAATCTGTGTTTCTTCTGACATGTCTTGAAATTCCTTTCTAAAACATTTGTCAAAGACCCAGTTGTCCTGAGTGGAGGCCCCCTCCATAGGTCTGCCCCAGTGATACAGTCATTCTGAAGGTTTTGCTTATACCAAAATGTATCTTTTCATTGTTATTCCTCTTTTTATCCTCTTACGCTGCTTTGTTTTCATCCACAGCATTGGTCACCATCAACATATCATATATCCATTCAGTTTTTGTCTGCTTTACTGTTAACTTTTATGGTTATTGAAAACAAGAGTTTGTCTTATTTTGTTCTTCTAGGCTTCCAGTGTCTTAGAAGAGTTTTGGACATTTAGCTCCTAGCTCAATAAATTGCTTGTGGATTGGGGATGTAGCTCAGTGATAAAATGCTTGCCCAGTGTGCATGAAACTCTGGATTCCATACCTGATGTCCCCATCCCCAGAAAATTATTTGTGAAGGTAATGAGTGAATTACTTGATCAATTTAATAACTTTTTCTTTGAAGATGGGTACCGGGTATTGACCCCAGGGATACTTTACCATTGAACTATGTCTCTGGTCCTATACTTCCTTTCTTCACTTCTTCCCTCCCTTCCTTCCTTCCTTCTTTTTGAGACAGGAACTCACTTAGTTGCTGAAGTCTTACTAAGATTCTGAGGCTGGCCTCAAACTTGAGATCTTCCTGCCTCAGCCTTCTGGATCACTGGGATTACAGGTGTGTGCCACCACACCTGGTTACTTAATAACCTTTTAGGGAAAATAAATGTTAAGTACTTTGACATTACTTGTTCTTTAAACAAAAAAAGTTCACATAAGGGGCTGGAGCTGCTCTATGGTACTGCCATAGAGCACTTACCTGGCATGTGTGAGGACTTGGGTTTGAACCCCAGCACCACATACACAACTAAGTGGAGGAAAAACAAAAACCAGATGAAAAAATTAAATAAAAATGGATTCTCTCTTTCTTTCTTTCCTTCTCTCTCTTTTTAATAAAAAAAATTTCATGTTAGCAGTGGAGGTGGGACAGTTGGGGGGTGCACACCTGTAAACCCAGCTGCTCAGGAGGCTGAGGAAGGAGGATCACAAGTTCAAAGCCAGCCTCAGTAACTTGGTGAAAATAAAAATAAGAAAATTGGGTGGGATGTGGCTTAGTGGTTAAGTGTTCCTCAATGCAATCCCTGGTACCAAAATAAATAAATACAATTTAATGCTGCTTCACTGGAATACTATAATCTTTGCAAAATGCAAACAAATGGTTGACTTGATGCTCCAGCTCAGAGTTTCCAGGAGCTAACATCGTATTTACTAGTCTGAAATTTATAACCTTTTAAAAATTTGGCCTATTTTTTGCCTCTAGATTTTGGTATCTTTCCCATTCTTCATGAATTCCCAAAGATATTGTTAACAACCAACATAAGATTATATCAGAATGTTTTTAAGCACTCTGGGATTAAAAAAAAAAACACAGTGAATCTGAGCTTAAGAACCAAACAAACTTGGGGCTGGAGCAGTGGTTCAGCAGTTACGGTGCTTGCCTGGCACACACAAGGACTCTGATTTGAATCCCAGCACCACGTATAAAACGAAGTGTCAGAGCAACAAAAGCCACATTAAAAACTAAATAAAATTGATTCTCTCTCTCTCTGTCAATCTCTGTCTTAGAAAAAAAAACGAAGCAAATTTAAAACAACCACTTTTATTTTTCAGTAGTTTCAGGAGTGTACTGGATTGGAACTCCAAGTTCACATTAATTGTTTAAATGTAATTTGTAATTTGAAAATCATTCTCTCTGATGGAGAAGCTGTGAGTAAAATAAGCGTTGGACCATTCTTACCTTCTTTTATTATTAACTCATATAATACCATTTTCACTGAATTCTGGAGCCTTTTCAATTTTTTTTTCAGCCGTAGATTTAAAAATCCAGTTTATTACTTGTCTCTTCTGTTGGAAATCTAACTTGGCCCTGGACCCTAGCCATTCTGCAACTACTCTTTGAAATTCCTCTTCCTCTTAGACTTCTTTGTAAGTTTCAGCTTTGGCATATGACTGAATCCTACTAAAGAGTCCCCTGTGCAGTCATTTTGGCTTCTTTAGCTGTCTCCCTGTTTTCCATCGGGATTAGGTAGAATTATTAGGTCTGGCACTTGTTTTGAGAATCTGTAGCCCCCTCTAAGACATGTCTCTCACTACAGACACTGGCTGTAGAATGAAAATAGCATTGTTCCGGTGATAGCTCTGTAAACATCCATATTTTTCTCTTGTTCTTAGGTAATGTCAAAATTAACAAAGTGATGAGGTAGTCCTGCCTCAAACAGTCTTCATTATGGAGCTTATGTTGAAAGCATTAGAAGAGCACCAGATATAAGAGTAATATTGCAATCAGATTTATTAAGCAATTATATTAAACATACTTCAATGCAAACTATAATGATGAGTTTTAAGCGACAGTCCCTACACATTAGGGCATTGATCACAGATTTTTGGTTGTGAGTAGGTTAAATGTTGTACTCCTCCCCTCATCTGCTTCCTTCCCACTTCACTTTTGACATGTTCAGTCTTGAGAGGGCTATCTGAGAAGAACTAAAATTAAGAAGAATAAAATTTCACCTGCTAGGAAAGCTAGTCAGTAAACACAATAAGTTACTGCTATAAGCAGAAACTGTGTTCTCCATGGGTAGGTGGCAAAGCAGGGAACCAGAGCCCTAGATGGGTCTAGCAAGGAGTAAATGGTTTGTCACAGAAGTACAGGGACCATAACAATGGCTATTCAGAGGATATGGAGACTTTAGCTTCCAGGCATGTACAACAAGGCTCACCTTCTCATAGGTGAAGAGGGACAGCGTTCAAGCAAGTCAAAGCAAGGCACAAACTTGGAAGAAACAAGTGAGTCATGCAAAAATGTGTAGGACTGTGTAGTCAGCTTTATGTCACTATAACAAAATACCTGCGGAAATTAACTTATAAAAAGAAAAAATTTATTTTGATTTATCATTTTAGAGGTTTCAGTTCATGATCACTTGGGCCCCACAGTGCTGGGCCTGTGAGGCAGCACATCACAGGGGCAGCACATGGTGGAACAAAACACCTCATCAACCAGGAAGAAAAGAGAAAGTGACAGAGGAAGGGGCCAGGTTCCCCCAATTCCCTTGGAGGGTATGACCCCAATGACCAAAGTCCTGTTACAAGATCGTTCCTCCTAAAGGTGTCCACCACCTCCCAGTAGTGCCACATTGACCTTTGGGAGACATTCAACCTCCAAACTATAGCACTGACATCTATTAGGAGGACATGGGCATTTTGACCTCTAGACAAATACAGCCATGCCAGTTATCCAGAAAGTTTAGGACATAGCTAAAGCAAGCCAAGGCAAGCTGCCAACTGAGAAAAATCAAATATGACAGAGTCATCATATACCTCTAATATATAGAAGTTAACAGCTACTAATAAGAAAAAAATCTCAGAAAGAAATGAATGAAAAAGAAAAGACAACTAAAACAACTAAAAAGCATGTGAAAATGTTGATTTCACTAAAGAAATATAGACTTAAAACAATAGCCTGGAGCAGATGGAGCAGTGGCTCACCTGTTATGGCGCTTGCCTGGCATGTGCGAGTACGCAGGTTCAAACCCCAGCACCACGTGCACAACAAAGTGTCAGAGCAGTGAAAGTCACGTGAAAAACTAAATAAAATTGATTAGCTCTTTCTCATTGTCCCTCTCTCTCTTAAAAAAAATAAATTAAAACAGTAGCCTGGAAAAATAACCTAATAAGAAGTATTGTTTTAAACCACTAAATTTTTGTTAATATGTTACACAGTATAAAAAACTAATATACCATAGGTTTAAAACAAATTCCAATTATGTTTTGGACACCTATAGGGAGATAATCAGATCTGACTTTCACGAATTAATGTTTATGATCGAATCTATAACCAACCTCTCCAAAATGAAAAACACAGACAAGTTCCATAAACTGGTTCCTCTGTGGTCACTGAGCCTAGAGTAAGCTCTGGGTAACCACATATGCCTCATTCTCAATCTTGTGACTGTACTTAAAATTTATCTACAGAGAATACTGAGAGTTCATATATCTATTGAATGTTTATAGATAAAATAAAGCAAATTAAGAGGGCATAGCTTTCTTTCCCAATTTATTGCAAAGTCAATATAATTCCTTGGAGTTTGAAGCACCTACTATTGACTCTAGTTATGATGCAGAACTAATGACATGTAGCCTTTATATTTCCTATGCATCTAGCACCATTGTGGGGAATCATATACTTAATCGAACATGGGGGTATGATAGAGTGCTTGAGAACAACTAATATTCCACTGCCTTTGTTTTTCAAATGAAGAGCTGAAGCCTAAAAAATTCTTGAAATTTAGACAAACTTACATTACATTACATACTATGTCACATCTTTTGGAATTTTAAAGAAAGAAGCAGATCCAATAAGACTTGTTCTCAAATAGTGGCACATTTGGAATGGCATCAAAGAAATGGTTCAGAACCAGGCATCATGGCTTGTGCCTGTGTCTGTACTCAACTACTCAGGAGGCTTGAACCCAGTAATTAGAGGCCAGCCCAGGCAACACAGCAAGATTCTATCTAAAACAGAAGCAAACAAACAAACAGCAAACAAAAAGGTGTGTGGGGAAAGTGAATATGGAATGAGAAGATTTCTGTGGGTTTTTTAGAAAAAGGATATGGAACAGAAGTCAGGAATGAGACCAGTTAAGCTGATCTACAGAGCTTAAGTTTGGATTATGAAAGAAATCGTGGGTGCGTATTTAGGAGGGTGGAGTTATTACAGGAGGATGGTACAATGAGCAAGACACTAACATTCCAGTTGTTGTCAACCAACAAATATTCATTAAACCTTTACTGTGTGCCTGCTGCTGTTTATAAGAGACAGTGGTGAGCCTGTTGAAGCTGTTCTCTTGGTGTTTAGCTCAGTGGTGATAGACAAAATAAGCCTGTATAAAAAATAAACAAAGAGACTTTCAAGTATTCACAAATGTGCTAAGGAAAATAAAATAGGGCAGTGTTATGGAAAGTGAGCAGTAGGTTTCAAGGATGGCCTCTCTCACAACAGTTGAGTTGAACTCTGAGCAACATACAGAAGATAGTCATGCTGAACTCCACAGAAGGGTTTTCCAGGCACAAAACAGCAAAACAAAACAAAACAAAACAAAAAGAACAAAGTAGAAGTGCAAAGTCTCTGAACTAAGCATGTTGTAGGGACAGAAAGACAACCAGTGGTTCTGAAGCACAGGGAATGAAGGAGAAGGTAGGGAGATGAAGTCAGAGGGTCAGCTAATGCCAAGGCATCTCAAGGGGCATCCTCAGCTCTTGGACTAGAAAGAGGCAGAAGATGGATGGAGGAAAAAGTTTTGCTAAGGGAAGTATTCCAAACTCAGAGACTCAAGGGCTGAATGTTTTCTCTCATTTGTGGAAGCTAGAATATAAGTGGAAACAGTACGTTAGACGGCTAACCTAACAATTACCTCAACATGTATGAATTCTTACATGATCATGGGGAACTGTGCCTAAGTTCCTGGTGGACATAGGGAGGGAGGGAGGGAGCGGATAAGGGAATAGGAAGGGCATCAAGGTGACCAGAGGGAGGTAGTATGGGGGAATCTAATCTGAGGGGAACCTCCGACTTCCACGAGAAGTCCAATTAACTTGGGGCTTAAGTAAAGTGAAACATGGAACCATGGGGAACCCAAAGAGGGGAAACCATGGTATGGCACCAGTATTGGCTTGTTCTGTCATTACACTGTTGTTCTGAATTGTTTGACGGTGAACCCCTCCTAGTTGTAAGACCATGTTTATAGAATAAAAATAAAATAAAATAAAAGAAAGAGGCAGAAGAGCATTGTAGAAGAAAACAGACTTGACTGGGTAGAAGTAGTGAGGCTTAGTCAATGAAGACTGAGAATTACAGGAGTAAATACCAGTTGAGATTCTTGAACAGGGTATGACAAGGGGACAATAGTGTCTGGCAGAGAAAATTCCAGCCCATAATCTATAGAAAGAACAAGAACAAGACAGACTGGAGAAGAGCTGAATATATTAGTCAGTGTCCTCCAGAGAAACAACTAATAATTACCCATCCATCCATCCATCCATCCATAAATATATACATACATCCTAGTATGTAGCTATCATCTATCTAGTTAATTGGCTCAGGCAATTACAGATGCTAAGTCTCATGACCTCCTACCCGCAGCTAGGAAAGAGAGCTGGTGGTGTAGCTGCAGTTTGAATTTGCAGGCCTGAAAATCAGGAAAACAGATATTATAAGTTACAGTCTGAGTGCAGGAGAACAACATCCCAACTTGAAAACAATTAGGCAGAGAGGGTGGACTCTCCCTCACCTAGCATTTTATTCTAGTCAAATCTCCAAAAGATGACATGAGCCCCACTCACACTGGGGAGTGGCAATGTGCTTTATTCATTCTACAGATTCAAATGTTAATCTCATCCAGAAATACTCTTAGAGACACAACACACACAGAATAAGGTTTAATCAAATATTTGGGCATTCCATGGCCCAGTCAAGTTGACACATCAAAATAGCCATCAATAAGGAGCAGATGGCTAGTGGCCAAAACTTCAGGTTTGAATGAAATGTGCACTACTTACTGTGACCTTCGGTGAGTTACTTGATCATACTAAACTTTCCTTTTCTCAAGTGCAATGGAAATGATAGGGATAGCTCCTTTCTGGGCTTGATTTTAAGAATCGAGTGAGATAATGTCTCCAGAATACCTAACGGTGTACATGACCAAAGTTTGGGGCATATGGAGTGTGATGGATGGAAGAGACAAGTAGGAATTCTGAATGGGTGGCTAGATTGTAATGCCAAACCTTTTTTCCTGAGTTTGGACCTGAATTGCATGGATAATTGTCAACAATTCACTGTTTCACGTGTCAAGCAACCCATGTGTGCTGGCCTAACTTTTTAGTTAGTCTCCTGCTCACATGAAGATGAGAAGCAACACAGCTCTCATTTGAAATGTAAAATTCATGAAGCAAAACTAACTTTGTAGATGCTGAAGAACACACTGAGTGAACAGTGAAGTGGGTCATCATGTTAGATGTTAAGTTATAAGGTGCTTCATCTACAAATTTATAATGGAAAGTAGTTACAGCAGTCTCCTCTTACTCATGGGGCATAAGTTCTATGACCCCCCCCCAAGGGATGCCTGGAACAATGGAGAGTCTTAAACCTATATATATTCTTTTTTTCTGTATAGATGTACTTACATTAAATAAGGGACAATAAGAGACTAAGAACAATTACAAATAAAAAAGAACAATTATAACAATATACTGTAATAAAAGTTATGTGAATATAGCCTCCCTCTCAAAATATTTATTGTACTGTCCTCACCCTTCTTCCTGTGATGACGTGAGATGGTACAATGCCTATGTGATGAGAAGTTAGGTGACTGACGTAGGCATTGTGATTCAGTGTTAAGCTACCATGAACATGCTGCTTGCACAAACACTGTAATACTGCAACAGTGCAACAGTTGACCTGATAACTGAGGCTGAATGACTTGAAGATGGATTGTCTATACAGCATGGATAATTCATGACCCAGGCAAGATGCAGCTGGACAATGTGAGATTTCATCATGCCACTTAGAACAGCACACAAGTAAAATTTATGAATTGTTTGTTTCTGGAATCTCCCGTTTCATATTTTTGGACTGTGGTTGATGGTGGGTAACTGAAACCTTGAAAAGCAGAACTGCTAACAAGGGGGAGTACTATATATACATATTCAACACCATGTGTTCTCTGATAGGGACTGTTTAAGAATTGATACCTTGAATATCCTGTCAATCCTGCTTCAAGAATATCTCAAAAATTTCCCCTCATCTCCATCCATACCCACCACCCCTGCTTTAGTGGAAGTCATCCTCATCTTTCTTAAGGACAATTATGTAATCAAGAGGTATAATGCACTGGTTCAGTGCTACTGAAGGCTTCCGCCACCACAAATGCAGTGCTAGAGATTAAACGAATGGTCTCCTGCATGCTCGAAAAGTATTCTCCCACTGAGCTACTCGCCTGTCCCTTTTTGTTTTACTTGGAGGCAGTGAAGCAAAACTCATGAAGTTGCAAGGCTGGGCTTGAACTTGCAATCCTCCTGCTTCAGCCTCCTGGTTAGCTGGGATTACAGGTATGTGTCACTCTGGCTGCATCAACTAGAGACTTCTGTTATGCTGGGTCTCCATTTCTATTCCTTTGTAACTTTGATGCTCTTTCAAGACTGGTGAAGAGAAGTATTATGGGCATTTTTAATACCTAAGACTCAGCACATAGGCCATGAAATATGTTGGTATGTAACTGAGCTTCAAAAGTGAAAGGCTATTCTTTCTATGTGCTTTCAGAGGACAGAGAAATCCTATAAAACTACTCAGTGCTGGGTGGCATGGATGGCAGAGCTCTAGGGTTAGGGTTGGACATCTTTCCTTCCCTTTCAAGTCCCAGAGACTTGTCCCCTTGGTTGGAACTTAAGCTCAGAACTTCGTTCTATCTTCTCCCTGTCAAAATACTTCCTTTCCCTCAGATTCTTGCACAATGAAAAGTGTCAGTTAAATAAGGCCATAATACAGTGCCTTATCTCCAAAGAAAGAAATCTCCAGAAGTATAATTTCACATACCCTGAAAGAAAGGGAAGAGGATCTGGAAGTAGAACTCAGTTGTAGATTGCTTGCCTAGCATGTACAAGGCCCTGACTTTCATCCTCAATGGAGAGAAAGAGAGAGAAAGCAGGTTTTTAAAAATTAGAACATTATAATTATACATAGTATTTGGGCTCATTTTGACAAAAATCAGAGAATTTTTTTAGTCAGTTTTTTTAGTCTTCCTTTCCTCTGTTCTCCCTCTTCTCCTCTAGCGATCTTGCTTTCACTCCTTTGTTTATTTACTTTTGAATGGTATTTTATATATAAAGAAATTGGCCTCGTGGCGTAGTATTGCCCAACGAGTCAGAAAACCTAGCTTCTGCCCTGTGCAGCACCATTTCCTAACTACATAAGCCTGGGAAGCCACTTAACCTCTCCGAGGATCTACTTCCTGAATCCAAAAGAATTTCTCCTCTGCATCCTTACAAGTGGTTATTCTGAAGAAAAAGTGAGATAATAAACATGAACTGGCCTTGAGATCTGTAAAACATAGAGTATTACTAGTGAAGGATGAGCACTTCCTTCATCCTGCCTGGTGATTTTAACACATAATATAAAATCTTTCCATATTGTTGGCAATATGGAGGGAAATGGCTGCCTGCCAAAACCAATTTTAGAAACCAGCATTTTTGCAAAAGGAAGAGTTAACTTTCATAACAACTTTGCCGGCACAGGACGGGAGTGATCAGAAAAACAGTGTGGAGAACGTCCAGCAGGTGTCAGCAGAGAACAGACTTTCCCTATTCAATGGGCCTACTTGGGAGGGATGCTGTGCTAGGGGCCTGGTGGGCTGGGACAGGTCTGACAAGATTCTGCCATGAATTCCAAAGGTATTCTGTTACTGGTGGGGTGTGGGTGGACAAATTGGATCCACTGAGATGGGCACAACCCTTAGGCTCTATCTACAAAGTCCTTCTCATTAGTTCCAGTACCCTCACCCCTCAGAAGATCCCTTCACATTCCAGTCTTTTTTTTGGTCAGGGTTGAGTCCCTTTTCTGTCCTCAGACCTGTACTCCTGCTTGGAAAACCCATTTCAATTCCCTTTGCTTTATTTGTTTGTTTATAGAAGTATTGCCTTGGGAGTGACTTTCATCTCTCCCTCTAAACTCCAGGGTTGTTTTGAATATATGATTTTTTAAAAACATATGTTTTCCTTTCTTACCTGAACAAACATAAATTAAAATTCAATAATTTGGGCAACAAAACCAGCTTCTCCAAGGTACATGGCTAATGTTTCAGGAACAGAACACAGTTTATAGCCACCAGATAGTAGTCTATGGAATTAAGTATTTAATTTCATATTTGATACAGATGATCTGTCATATTTTACTCTTATGGGGGCATGTATTCATCATATGTACATGTGCATCTATATTATAACGTGCCATGTTGCAATGGATCTATGATAGGTACTTTGAGGTCCTCAGGAAAAAAATTAGAACAATCCAAGCACTGTATGTATGTGTATGTGTGTGTATATGTATGTGGTGCATGCCTGTGGGGGGTCCCCAGAGTTCTAAACCCTAGTATCTAGAACCCACAAAGAACAGAAATCCCATATCCACCACTAAATGTGAGTGCAGTTCCAGTGGTCTATAAATCTCTAGCTGACAGAATGACAGGCACAAAGTACTCAGATTCCTACCATGCTATAAATCTCTCAAATTCTTAAATAGCCAAGTAAGCTGTGTTTCCTTTTCTTTTTGACTGTGAATATTTGCCCCTCTCTCCCACTCCCTCTCTCTCTAACACACACACACACACACACACACACCAGCAGGTTCCATATTTTAAAGAATATTTAAAATTAAGGTGAGGTGCTAATCCACTGTACATTTGTACAGAGCAACTGCCTTCCACAATGTTTTTTTTTCTGGAGTCCACAAAATAAATAAATAAATAAAGCAGATGGCAGATCTTGCCAGTTTAAACCCATCCAAATACCTTGAGTTTCTGTAAAAAGCAAAGCCCAGCATTCATTCTCATTGACTTTTTATGTCCCTGGGTTTAGGACAAGAATTTGCACTGGTGATTTAAGAGTGGAGGCTCTGAAGGCAAGGGGGAATTAATGGATAATGAGACCCATCTCTACCTTAACTCATTGCATAAGCCCCTGGTTCAGATTCCCCTTTTCAATCCTAAATCCCCCTAAAACCATGTTGTTAAATTATAAAAGGATCTTCTCTGACTTTGTCCATTCCAGTATAGTGAAATAGTCTTTGGCTCTTTTTCCCCGGGAAAAGTAAAGGAAAGATTTGCAAGCGTAGACAGCGGTCAGAAATAATCAGAACCCCCAGCCAAAATTGGGCATCTTAAAAAAAAAAAAAAGTGCGGCCACTTGTAGGGTCAGGCTGTGTGGACCAAGTTCAAGTTAACTGGGTTTAAACAGGCCCTTTTCTTTTCCTCGAGGTTACCAGGCCCCAGGGAGCACTGCCTCCCTGCCCTCTCAATAGATCTGGACCAGCTCATTTTGCCACTGCCCGGGGACGTTCGGAAAGCAAAGATTAAAGGGGAAAGTCGCAGCTGTATATTTATATTTTCATTGCTAGAAGGGAATTGATTTCCGCGCATTTATTTTGGTAGTTGTAATACACAAGGGCGGATTTGCGTCACCCGAGCAACTTGCCGGTGGAGATAAAGTTGCACAAATATTGAAAGGGGAAGTGCTAGGAGTCATTATAGAGTTTTTCTCCGGAAGAAATAAGGATTTCTGCAGTATCCTAAAATACTAAGGCCGCTTCTATTTTGAGACCAATCTCGCAGGCACATCCGCTCATTTAGTCCGAGTTTGAGCCCATCAAAAAACAGGAGATGACCTGAACTCCGGCGAGCCCAGGGCTTCCTGCTGCTTTCTTGGTTCTGAGGGGTAGGGAGCAAGGAGGAGAATGGAATCTGTGGGCTCAGAACAGGGCTAGGGGCCTGTTCGAGCGAGGTCTGGGACTAGAGGAATGGGTGGCCGGGAGGTGAGGGTCGTCCAAGCGCTTTCTTTTTGCCTTGGGGAGCTCCGTTTAGGTCCTGGGTGGCGCTGATGTGGCCACAGTAAGCTAAAGGCCTTGGGAGAACAGAGGGCGCGCAGGAAAAAGTTGCAACTTGCTAAGCGGCTACCCGCCTTAGAGAGGGGGGCGGGAAGGGGAGAGAAAGAGAGAGAGGAAGGGAGAGAGAAAGAGGAAGGGAGGGAGGGACAGAGAGAGGGAGGGAGAGAGAGGGATGCGCGGTGAGACTTGGAGTCGGCTGTGTTTGCTCGGCAGACGCGGGTCAGGGACGGCGCGTGGAACCTGCAGGGTGCTTGTTCTTGCGCTCCCCCGATTTTGCATTCCGAGCTCGCCCTGGAGGGTCTCTAGGTTTGCAAAGTGTGAAAGGGGGCGGGGAACCTTATTTCTAGGCTAAGAGGTGAAGGCGCGCTGCTCCGCTTGGGGTTAATCATAAACACGCTTCTTTTAGAACCCGGAGTTTGGGTTCAGGCC
>PVKS010021605.1:0-14314 GCA_004027875.1 Aplodontia rufa | reverse complement strand
ATGCCACAGAATCTCTGTTAGGAGACGCTTATTAGGACAATCGAAAACAAAAGATTTTCGTGGTTTCATTATTGTCATTATATTATTTTCTTCCTGAAAATGTGCAACAACAGCTCATCTGGGTGGCCTGTGGTTTGTTCGGGAGAGGGGTGGGGAAATCCATTCTGACTGCAGCTTAAAGGAGAACGAATTCTTAAAATAGAGATGTCGATGATGCAGAAACCTTCCCCCCACTTATACCCACTATACGTTCTAAAGACCCAAAGCGCGAATGGAAGGCGTTGGTCACCACTGCAGCCAAAGGGGATCTTGGGGAAATTGTCATTGAATTGAAAGTAGAGTTTAACCCTGAGGAAATCTGCCCTGGAGAGCAGTTGCAAAACAACACACACCACGTGACCCAAGGATGTGGTGGAAGAGAGAAGGTGGCGTTTCCTACGAGGTGCAGCAGAGTAGGGGACACGCTTGCTGCCCTCCCGGGTTTCCGAGGTTTGTTTGTCTCTGTGGCTCTAGGAAAAAGATTTGTCTGAGTCTAAGGGAGTCATTCGGAGCCATCCAACCAATTTTGTTTGAAAAGTCACTCGTTCAAGTTGTCACTGGTGCGACAGCTCAAAATAAAACTAATTCGCAGCCTCCCCTCCTCCCCGCTTCTCTGGGGACTCCCTGGAGGCTGCGAGGCGGACGCAGTACGAAGTTGGGCCGGGACTCGGAGCCACAGCATCCGGGCAGGGGCCCAGGAAAGATGGCTGTTGGGATAAAAACAGAAGTGAAGGAAAACCGGCAAGAGTGAGGTAAAAAGGGGAAAATCCTGGGGGCCGACAGTGCGCTCAGCTCTCCACCTGGAGACCCGCTGTGCAACCGGATAAAGCGAGGGAGCACCCTGCTCTTCCCATTCCGAACCCGCAGGCAAGTGCTCCAGGAAAGCTCCTGTTAACTCTTCTCGCCCGGTGGCGGTCCGGAGCTGCAGAAGTTAAACTTAGTGGCTGCCTGAGCCGCCGCCCGGCCTCTACGCAGCAGAGAGTCTCGCAGCAGAGAGTCTCGCAGCACCGGGCTCAGCCCAAGAGGCCGCGGAAAACACTTTGGCGTGGCTGGGGCGTGGCTGAGGGAGGACCACGCCCCCTCTTCCCAATTTCCCTCCACGCTCGGGTCCCATTGGTCACTAGGATGGCCTATGAGCTCTCTGATCGAGGTCCTACCCCGGGTCTGACTCGAAAGCTCCTGCCAAAACTTTGGGAGTTTTTAGAGAGGAGTTTTTTTTTTTTCCTCTCTTAATACTTTTTTAAAAAAAAAAAAACTAACGGATTATTTTTGTTGTTTTAAATTTAGCTCTTAGGCTTAGCTGTTTGGGTTTTTCTTTCTGTCACAGGCCCCTGTCTCTCGGCTTCTCCCGCGTGTGCTGAGCCTCGGCCCCCTCCCGCCTAGCAGCTCCAGCGTTCCGCGTTCGCCACTATCCCGCGAGGAGCGCCGGCCGCGCCGCCTTTAAAATAAGGCCAGGGGCCGACGCGGTGACTGGCCGGAATCTGGCTCTCGCCACCTCCCTCCGTGGCGCTAGGGCTCCCCGGCCTCGCTTCTTCAGTGTGGGTGGAGAAGCGAAAGCGGATCGTCCTCGACTGGGCCGCTGCTCCTCCCCGCGCACCCACCCATTCACCCACTCACAGGGTCCGGCCAGATCGCGGCCGCCGCGCGGCTCACCCGGCCAGGATGTTCGCAGCTGGGTTGGCTCCTTTCTATGCCTCCAATTTTAGCCTCTGGTCGGCCGCTTACTGTTCCTCGGCCGGCCCGGGTGGCTGCTCCTTCCCCTTGGATCCTGGTGCGGTCAAGAAACCCTCTTTCTGCATCGCAGACATCCTACACGCCGGCGTGGGTGAGCCGGGGGCGGCTCCGGAGGGACTGGTGGGGGCTTCGGCTGCCGCCCTCACCGCGCACTTGGGCTCAGTTCATCCGCACGCCTCTTACCAAGCTGCGGCCAGATCCCCGCTCCGTCCCACTCCGGTGGTGGCGCCTTCCGAAGTGGCGACTGGCTTCCCGCAGCGGCTGTCACCCCTCTCAGCCGCCTACCACCACCATCACCCACAGCAGCAGCAGCCGCAGCAACAACAACAACCTCAACAACAGACACAACAGCAACAGCCTGCGCCTCCATCCCGGGCCGGCTCCCTGCAGACCCCAGCCTCGGGGACGCGGGTGATCCCGCACCGTAGCGGCTCGACCCCGGCCCCCTCCAGCAAAGACCTCAAATTTGGAATTGACCGTATTTTGTCTGCAGAATTTGACCCGAAAGTCAAAGAAGGCAACACGCTGAGAGGTAGGTCTTGAGTGGAAGCCCGCAGGCCTCGATCACAACCCTGTCCCTCTCCCTGGACCTTAGGCCAGTTTTGCAAATGGTAGGGAGAGGGTTCAGTGTGCTTACAATTAAAGAAAAATCGGTAAATGGGGGAGAAGAAAACGAATCGTAAGAAAATTACGAAACATTAAGTCTAAAACTCACCTGCTCTGTTAAAAAAAAAAAAATGACTCCCGGGATGCTTTGAAAACAGATACAGAATGAAGATTCGCAGAATGGTGGGTGTAAATATTTGCAAAAATGGATGTAATTTGTCTCTTGAATCACATATTTCGGGAGAGAACTATATTTTTCTGACAAGGAGAGAGCCCTGTTGGAGATGTTTATTTGGTTTCTAGTAAAATTCTACCCTAAGAATGTAGATAAATAAAACTGACTTTTGAGGGTAAAGAGCAGAGTGGGGGTGTTAGGGATGGAGGTTTGGGGGGTTTGTGAAATTCTTGGAATGCTCCTGAAAGTAACTTCCTTAGGGCTATTTTTATGAAAAGCTATCTATGTGGATGTGGACACGAAGGACACAAGCAGTAACATTCCTGGCGTTGCTCTATTGCTCTTTGGGGACTGTTGGGGGGAGAATGTTGGGGGGAAGGTTTCCCTATGTTGACAGGGGTCTCTCTGGATTTGGCTCCAGTGAATGGAAGGTAGGAGAAGAAGAGCAAAAGGTGGCGGGAAGGTGTGTTTGCCTGAGGTGTAACCAGCTAATCTTTTTCTTGTTTCCAGATCTCACGTCTCTGCTAACTGGTGGACGGCCTGCAGGAGTGCACCTCCCAGGCCTGCAGCCCTCCGCTGGCCAGTTCTTTGCCTCTCTAGATCCCATTAACGAGGCTTCTGCCATCCTCAGTCCCTTAAACTCAAACCCCAGAAATTCGGTTCAGCATCAATTCCAAGACACGTTTCCAGGTATGAAAACATCCTGATTACAGTCCAAGAAGCAGCTTCTGTGGCTGTCAGAAATCTCAGGACTGACTTCTCAAGTGGCAGACACAGTGTTGCAATTCTGTAGTTGGGATGGGAAAGGCTACCAAGTCTAGAGAAAGAAACTGAAAGATTTCTCCCCAATCTAGCCCTGGTTTCAGATGGCTGGGGGTGGAGGGGGTTGGAGGGAGAGGGGATGACTGGGGAGTCAAGAAAGTGCATGCAATGGGAGGTTGCTTGGGTGGGGATTTTTCTCTAGGTTTTTTGAAAGGATAGGGAGGTTTGTAAATGAACCCTCGAAAGAAGTTGCTTATTAAAATATACACATTGGGGGAGAACTTCAAACACTTGGTTGGCGAGGGTTCCTGAGTGCGTAGGCACATGTGGGAGTTGAGTATGCACACGAAGTAAAAATTTCAAATTTCGGGCTGTCATCCCTAAATCCTTCATGTCTCAGGGACATTTTCATCTATTCTTTGTCAAGCATTAGGTTTGTTTTAACCTTGGAGTTGATGAGTTGCTTCACTTTTCCACTCCAGACTTGCTTTAGTTTTCTGACTATCATTCTATGAATTGTAAAATTCCTCTTTAGGAAAGGCCATTCGGTGTGTGTGAAAAGCTCGAGCCCACTGTTAACACAAAGCACTTTTAAGCAGTTCAGTGAGCCTGGCCTATTGGCCTTGGCTTGGGTACTCACAGGGCCTGTTGTCTCTCTTTGCTCCTGCTCCTGCTTGGTGCCAGGTCCCTATGCTGTGCTCACAAAGGACACCATGCCTCAGACATACAAGAGGAAGCGTTCATGGTCGCGTGCAGTCTTTTCCAACCTGCAGAGGAAAGGCCTGGAGAAAAGGTTTGAGATCCAGAAATATGTGACCAAGCCGGACCGAAAACAGCTGGCAGCAATGCTGGGTCTCACAGATGCCCAGGTAAGCAAGCCAGCTGGAGCTCCAGCATCCACTGTCCTTGGGCTGGGTGGGCAGCAGTGGGTGGTCTATGCCCTTGGGTCCCTTCAGTCCCCACCAACTTATGGCAGAAACACACAGTCTTAAATTTCACAAGGTTTTGTGGACTTGCAAATTGAGGCAGGAGGGAGAGGGTGGGTAAGCGGTGAGGGAGAATGAGAAGAGAATAGTTCATCCCAAAGATGTCAACAAGCAGTTAGTGTTTATTTTGGCCAACAGGCAAAAGAACCACCGAGAAAGCAAATAGGCTGCTGGAGATGATAATTATGTACTCAACTGGAGTGCAGTTCGCTGTAGGAGGCAGTTTATTTCAGAAGAGATAAAAACCCAAAGTCAAGAGATTGTTGTTGGTTTGTTTTTTATTGTTTTCTCTCGCCCTTCCTCCTCCTCTGCTGCTGCTGGATTGTGAAATCCCCAGTTGTGAGGAAGTGAAAATATCATTTCAAACGAAATTACTTAGCTCCAGTAGGTCAGGAGTCTGCTTGGAGCGACCACAGGTCCAAGTTCTAAAGGTTTTGGCTCTGAAGAAGGTCTCACTGGCAGTGGGGGCTGGGGTGTCAAGGAAAGAAAGGTTTTCTTTGAGTGCCCAAAAGCATTTCAACAGGTTCTCTACCTGAATTCCCTCCCCTGAAGACATTAGGAAAGCTATTGTACCTGAATTAGTTTTCATTTTCTTCAAGAACACTTTTCTTTCTCCTTCTTTTCCTTTCCTTTCTTTTCTTTCTTTTAACTTTGACTGCAGGAGAGACCAACCCCTTTTTAGCAGTAGCCCTTGTTACCTTGGTGGTGCTCACTGTCCTCAGCAGGGCAGAAGCCAAAAGCTAGTTTTTTTTTTCTTAGCTCCCTGATAGTACCCTGACTTTGGGCTTTGGCTCAGTATCTTTCTGTTCTCCATTACACAACATACGCACGTGCACCATGCTCACATGCACACATGCGCGTGCGCGCGCGCGCACACACACACACACACACACACACAAACACTGGAGGAACCCAGCCATTTTCCATCAGCTGTGGATGTTATTTTTAAAAGGGAAGCTGGAACTTTTGTGGATGGGTTGGGTCCTCCAGGAGATGGTATATATTTATATAGATTCTCTTCTCCATCTCTATCTTTTCCTCCACTTTGCTCACGTTTAATTCCAGCATTTTCTGATCCTCAAGAAGGATTAGTTTATCCCTAGCAGAGACAGGGTCTTTATCAAGTCTTGAGTAAAAAAAAGTCCCTGAAATTCTCTTTTGCTCAAAGCCTGGCCTTACATTTACCCCACTAAGATGAACTCTTTTCTTTCTTCCACTCCAATTCTTGTCCTTTATAATAATAGCTTTTGCTGTGACTTGCTTTGGATAGTAGCAGTAGAGGAAGAGACCAACTTAGAGAGGTGATTCTTAATGTTGGCTTACCAAAAACTTGAAATTGTGTGCACCATCCTCAACACTCATGCAGTTTTCTGCGTCAGCAGTCCATAACTTTAATCAGATTCTTTCAGGAGTCCTGATTCAAGTAAGGCCAAGAAACATCGATTTAGAGTAAAGAGCTTTAGTAGGTTCAGGACTGATTGCAGGAATCTGCCCTTTCAGCAAATTATCCCAGTCATTTCAGCTCTGAGGTCTGGGGGTCACATTTTGAGAATGGTCCTAGTAGGTTGAATGGTCCAGGATCCCTGGGATCATCTTACTTCTTAACTGCCTTGGGGTCCCTTGTACTTATACAATGTCTGGCTTTTGGTAGACATCTAGAATGGTGCTTTCTCCCTTAGGGGGTGACTGGCAGGTGCAAGAGAGTCAGATGGAAGGAGCCTGTTGTTCATCTCGTGTCTCTTCTTAACTCCCTGTTCCACCCAGGTGAAGGTGTGGTTCCAGAACCGCCGGATGAAGTGGCGCCACTCCAAGGAGGCCCAAGCACAGAAGGATAAGGACAAAGAGGGTGGCAGCGAAAAGCCTTCCAGCGGAGCCCCGGTTGCTGAGGGCGAACAGGAGGAGAGGAGTCCCAGTCGTTCAGAGGGCGAGGCCGAGAGTGAGAGCAGCGACTCGGAGTCCCTGGACTTGGTCCCCAGCGACACCGAGCGGACTGAGGGGGCTGAGCGGTCCCTTCACCAAACAACAGTTATCAAGGCCTCGGCCACAGGCGCCCTCGTTACGGCCAGCAGCAGTGGGAGCGGCGGAGGCAGCAGCGGCGGCAGCAGTTTTAGTTTCGGCAGCGGCAACTCTAGCAGCGTCAGTAGCAGCAGCACCAGTGCGGGGAGCGGCGGCAGCCTTGGCGGCAGTGGCACCACGGAGCTGCTTCCTGCGCCCCAGCCCACAGTCAGTAGCTCTCCCAAAAGCCCTGAGCCTTCCCAAGCCCCGCTGGGAGGCTTATAGACCTCGGGAGGACCCACGGGACCGGCGACCCAGTGTTCAGCTTCCCAGATGCGGGCTGGATTTTGCATAGACTTTATGTTGATGTGGGGTGGGGCCAGAGATTCCGAAAAGCCTCTTTTTCAACCTTCACACCTCATCCCTTGCTGCCCAGGGCCCAAGGCCAGAGGTGTGTTCCCCACCAAAGACTCCTATGGATCTCTCTCTTGACACTTGCAGCCCACGCTGTGAAGTGTTTCAACTGTTCCTGCCTGCCGGGAAGTTGCATAAAGACATGCTGCACTTAGGAAGCCTTAAACTTGTAAATAAAATGTTTACTACGGTTTGTAAAAGGCCGCTTTGGCTTACTGGGGGGGATGAGGCAGTTAAAGACAAGGATCTGGAATGGAACGTTAGGCCTGGACCAGGATAGGTGAAGGGACTAGAGCTTTTGGGGAAAGGGGTTCAATCTGAGAGCCATCCTGCTGCAGAGTTCTGTCTCTCCATTAGAGATTTTACCTAATTCAGAGGTTGGGTAGCTGATGCCAGCCTCCACCTAACATGTTTTTCCCCCCACCCTTTGCATGGCTTGAGAGAAGAGTAAGGGGTGGGCTGCAGAATCGGTTTGGCTTGCTCAGCAGATGACCTCCCCATTCAGAGTTTGAGGGCAATGAGTGTGTGCACCTCGCTTTCCTGGTTCCACAGTGTGCAGTTGGAGGGGGCGGGGGAAGGCTGTGGTGCAGGGCCGGTCAAGTCAGGCACAGCAGTACTCTTTAGGTAACCACTGGAGACCCTGGTGGGAACCATGACACTTCCAGCGCACAAAATGCTCCTTGCTCAGGAATGGGATAGAGGATGCAGAGCATGTCTGCAGTGCCTGACAAATGAACAGTAATGCCACCTGGTTAGGGCTGTAAGCCTGAGTCTTAAGAGTGCCAGGGTCCTGGCTTCAAAGATGCTAAAATAATTGTAGACAAAGAGGTGACTTATTAAATGTTACACAGAGGCAGAGCCCAAATCAGAATTTGGTCTTCTTGACTCACATTTGCTTAGTGATGAATCTATGAAATTGAACCCTACTACCCTTCCCATCACACTACACAAAATCTTCCTTTTCATTCCTCTACTGCAGGCACCCAGTTGGGGCATCCCTCTGCCCCATTGCTTCCCCAGCCTCCCTAGAGACAAGAGACAGTTTCCCCACTCCACCACAGCTACAAAATAGCAAATCTGTTTTGCCTTGCTACTGCTCCTAGGTTCAAAGTTGTTGTTTTTATTTTTTAAGCTGAAGGAGGTGTCAAACATCTTTCCAAGACTTATTTTCCTCCACTGTCCTTCCCTGGAAACTAGGAAATGTTCAGAGATGGTAAAACAAGACAAAATTTTGAAACAAAAAGGTGGCCCTGAAAGCTTTTGGCACTGGAAATTGGGGAAGGGTACAAGGCCTCTCACAAATCCAGCGCTCAGTTCCAGCAGCTGTTTGTCCAGTATATGGCACTGGGGAGAGATGTTGA
The DNA here is from genome assembly GCA_004027875.1 of Aplodontia rufa. Classification (NCBI taxonomy): domain Eukaryota; kingdom Metazoa; phylum Chordata; class Mammalia; order Rodentia; family Aplodontiidae; genus Aplodontia; species Aplodontia rufa. The sequence goes on along the minus strand of PVKS010021605.1, from coordinate 6,242 downwards.
GATCAGAGAGCCTAGGATGCCCTCTAGTCTCCTGGCAAGTGAGAAGGTTCCCAGAAGCTCTTTGGGTCTTGCTTATTTTCTGCCTCACTTAGACTCATTCCTGGGGCTCACCCCAGGACCTTTGTCCTGGACCCCTCCGCACCGGGACAAAGCTGAGCCATAGATTTAGCCAGTCTCTCCCTAAGCTCAGCCAGATGCCTAAGCAAATCTCAGAGCCTGTAAGCACAGGGATACAGGGCTGACTATTCCCAGCTCCAATCAACCTCCCAAGTCCCCAAATGAAGCTGAACCCCTGGAGGAAAGAGCCAAGTGGAATGAGGGGAAAGGAACAACCAGGGAAGTCAGGAGTAGGGAAGAGTAAATTAAGATAGCATGTCCACAAGTGATGCCAACTTGAACCAGACAGTGGACCAGCTATTCTCCCTAATGGTTCCACAGGAGTTTTGGAGCCAGTAGCAGCCTGTCCATCGCTGTGGGCTCCAGGCAGGGCTGGAGTAAAGGCTCAGCTATCTGAGCTGTGGTATTCTTGCTTTACTTTTGCCTTCATTATAGAGAATCATTTCCTTAGACTCCCTAAATGTTAAAATTCTGGAACCGGAACAATCCCAAGACCATTGAATTTTGAGGCATTCAAACTCAGTTCTGGCGTTAAGAAGAATAATGTGGGGGTATTTGTATACTTAGCTGAGGAGCAGAACCCGGCTGGGGAGGAGACAGTGGGAGCGCCGGGCTTTATTGCAAACCCGAACCTAACTGACTGCTCAGAGTGCTCTCCAGAAGCTCGCGGCCCTGAAAATGCCTGCCGCATTTCTTCTTAGTCCGGTCCAGAAGTTTAGAAACTGAAGAAACCCAGTAGGCGGAGAATGTAATGGTGTGATTTCAGTGCAATTTCGGTCTTACCTCAGTCAGGTTCCCCAAGGATAGTGTGCGCAGGGACACTGGAATCGTAATAAGCCTGTCGGCGGGAGTCTGAAGGTCGGAAGTCCCTGTAGGACTCGCGGCAGGCGCCCTGCCTCCGCCACCGTTACCCCCAGTTCCTGAATATTTACCTTGTGAAATCCTTGAAGGGCTTTTCCCAGGTGTTGGAGCATTTCACAATTTCATCAGAAACTGAATATCACAAGCTCCGGTGGAGTTTATAGTTTATTTAAAAATAAACTTTGTTTCCAAATAAAGCGCACACACACACACACACACACACACACACACACACACATATATGTATATATATATAATCAGCCTTCTTAGCAGGGAGAGGTCTCCTCTCTGGCAGAGCCGGGTGGTCAGGCTGAAAAGCCACCTTTGGGGCGCATTGCTTCCCCCTCCCCCCAGGGGGTAGGGGAGCTGCACGCTGAGGCAGGGACTGTTGTTGGAATCTTCCTGGAAGCGCTGGACCCTAGCCTGGGCAACTAGGACTGGGATTTCTGAGATACTAAAGAGAAGGCTGAGCCTGCTAGGTCTACAGACGCCAGACTTCTGGGTTAGAGCCCGGAGGAGGCGGTGCGTGTCTGCCCTGGAACGCAGCAGAGAAGAGCGCAGTAGAGCTGAGGCCCGCGTTTCTCGCATGCCAGACAGGACTGGAGCCTTCTTCCAAGCAGTAATAGGTCGAGTTTTTTGTTGTTGTTGTTGTTGTTTGTTTGTTTGTTTTGTGAGGTTTTATGTTTTTTTTTTTCTCTCTCTGAGCAGGACTCCTATTGGTGGATCACAGGACTTTCCCAGGTACCAAGCCCTCTGAGCATTCTACCAAACCACACCAAAGTACTTGGAGGAATGGTGGCTAGTGCGCGCTAGGGGGAGGGAATGGGAATCCAAAACACAGTTTCTTCTAGCGGAAGCACTTACACACGGAGATGCACACAACAGAAGCACAGATGCGAGGATTCATGTAGAAACATGAGAGACAGTTGCTCTACTGGCTAATCCAGCATGTTTGGGTGAAAACACACCAAGTTCCCGTTCTCCAAATGGCAAAGCAACTCCATGAGCCTTATGCCCTCTAATTCTGCCTGTATGTGTGGATGGGAAGCTGGTCTCAGTAGAAAAGTTTCCTAGCCCAAGTTCTGCAGATCAAACCACCAAAAGCTAGGACACATACCCCTGCATTTGCTGGCCTCCTTTGAGAGTGGACAGGGACATAGATGCCAGGAGTGTGTCAAGCTTGATACCCTCTCCAGACCAAGGCCAAAATTACCAGGCCCAGAGAGATATCAAGGCCTTTGTTGAAGAATCCTAAGGACACACCAGCCAAGGAAAACATTCCTTGTCCTCCCTCAACTCCACCCTCTCCAAGGACTGGTGTGTGTGTGTGTGTGTGTGTGTGTGTGTGAGAGAGAGAGAGAGAGAGAGAGAGAGAGAGAGATTGAGGCAAATCCCTCTGACTCCTCTGAACTTCAGAGAGGACCACATAGAAAATCAAGTAGCTTTTCTTTGACTGCTTTCCCTACCCACGGTCTGGAATGGGATGTTGGTGGGCCTTGGCTGTCACCTGCACAAAAGTAGACTGCAAGCAGGCAGACTAAGATTGCCCATCCCTTTCAGGCCTTTTCTTCAGGGTACCAGAGGTCAAAGAAACCTGAGAGTAAACCTAGTTTCTTCTACCTGGGCTCACAGCCACCTCCAGGAGATTAGGGGTCTTAAGGAGACCTGCAGCAGTAGATTTTTCTAACCACATTTTAGACTTGAACTTTAATCTGTGGGTCTTTAACCCATTCTGGAATGTAACCTTAAGGGGTCCCAAACCATTGCTAATTTCAAACAGATTCCAGATTGGTAGGATGGGTTTGGGGCGGGTCTGGAGTTATCACAGTGGAGAGAGACCAGAGGCTGAGGTGGTCTCGCCCTCATCCAGTTTTTGTAGCTGAATCTCTGCTCCAGCTTTGTCTTTTTAAAAGAAGATAAAGAAGGTAGAGGGACTATGTCCCTCCCCAAGACTTAGTGGAATTGCATTAAAGATGGCCAAGAGGACTCCAAATGCAGAGGGATGCCACATTTCCCTTTCTTCAGCTTTTGGGAGTTGGGGTCACTGTGTACTCCAAGATTCTTGTGAAGATGCAAGTATTGGGTTTAAAGAACTTTAACTGCAGATGTTGGGGAAGAGGAATACAATATAACACCTCTTGCTTCTAGCTTCCACTTTCTGATGTTGTGATGGGATTGGCCAGCATCCTCAAGACCAGAGGAGGTCCTTCACAGCATCTCCTTATCCAAGCAGATATTAAAGCTGCTCTGTAGCTGGTCTTGGGGAATCCAGACAATTTACACGCGGTGGTGTGCACTTTCTAAGATATCCCCCCAAAGGGGTCCAACACCAATAACAGCCACAGGGACCCCTGTATCTGACTGACAGGCTGGCTCTGGGGACTGTTGGCTCTTGAGTCCCTTTGCTGCCTCTATCCTCATTTTAGAAAACAGGGATGGATGTCCCCACAGTGCAATTACTTCTTCATTTTAACGATGAGACCCTGTCTTCCAACTTGTGCGGTCTCAGTAGCAGGTATAACTTTGTTAATAGTGTTAGGGCACCAATCACACCTTGCTCTCAGGACGCGGGCCGCTGATCTATCTGCGGTGGGCACTTTTTAGCTTTTGTTGGTGGATGCTGACTTTTGGGGTTCCGGGCAGCACGAAGAGCTGGAGGCCCTACTGCGCCAGCGCCGGCCAAGCAGGGGGGTGCTGCTTCCTTCTATCTTCCCCGTCCCCAACGCCTGGAGATACCAAGCCTCCCACTCTCCTGCAATCCACTGCACGCTACAGACAAGGAATCCGAGAGCGAGGCTGCTGCGGAAGCTGCCGCGGCCGCACTACACTCAAAATCTGGCGACTCTCGGTAGCGGGATGCATGGGCAAGAGGCCAAGGAGTGGTGCTGGGAGCAGAATACGTGGGAAGGAGTGTATCTAATTCCAACCACAGCTTAGAGGGACCCAAACTAGCTCCAGAAGCATTCATCCATTCATTCATTCTCTGGCCAATAACTAGCCCTGTGACCTTGGGGAATTCATCTCACCATTTGGATTTACTTTCCTCTCTGTAGGAATATAATTAAAGGTATCTAATTCATAAATTGTTGGGGATCGATTGCATATAAAAATAAAAAAAAGCAATGTTAGTATACAATTAGCGGTATAGGCTTAGCTATATTCCTTCATCCATTCGTTTATTCACTGCAGTATTTATTGAGGTCTTTGTTAGTGTTCGCACAGTAAGGAAAAATTAAAAAACAATAATACGGGACTATTCTTACTCTCCAAGATTTTAAATCATTAGGTGGAGACTGGTGAATGGGAGCTGCGTGCCCAGCTTTTCAGTGAAACCATTTCGAGAGTAGTTGAGTGTTTGGACGCTGCTGCTGCCGCTGCTGACGCCAGGGGTTCTACGTTATTCCCACTGACTCTATTAGACGCTCATTGGTACTTTCTTCTCTTGAAGCTCTTGGAACTGTACCAAGCACCCAGCGCACACAACAGGTTTTCAGTCCAACCCTCGTAGGTGTGTTTGGGAGTTAACCTTGGGATTTAGAAGGAGTAAGAAACTAGGGTTTTCTGACGCTTATGTTTGAAGGAAGCTTAAGCAAGTGTTTGGTGGTCCCAGGAGAGAAAATTTTGAGCCCTCTGTTGAATGAATGTCAGGACAAACGGCACTTCCAGAGGAAGTTTTAAGTTCTCTAATAATACCAATAAGGGAGGGTCTTCAAAAATGGAAACAGGAAATTAACAATCCCTTTGGTGGGGCACACACACCCTCAGTTTTTTATGGAAAGGACCCTTCTCCGGTGTGTGGGTGAAGAAACTAGCAACTGGTACAATGCCCCCAGCTGGCCCAGGGAAGGTGATCCCAAAAGTGTTTACTGAATAAACGAATTATGTAATTGCGGTTGGCCTTGTGGTTATTTATAGTAGCAATGAATACTCAAAAACAATAAAATCGCGCGGTTAGCATTATAAACACAGGAGGAAGCTGAACAAACAGAGCTACTGTGCTGTGACCCTGGAAGTGGAGTTGGCGAAAGTAATCATCTGACTGAGGATCCAGGAGTATCCCCGACACTAAGACCATCCTGGCTTAGCAAGAGAACGAGTTTACAAGCGGGGCGCGATGTAGAGCTTTGGAAATGCTCCTGGGAACACGTTCACCTGCAGTATGGACTGCAGGAATTATCCGCTTCATCTTGTGGATGAACGTGCACTGGCAGAGAGGTTGAATGATTTGCCCACAGGTCACTTCCCTAGCTGTCAAAGAATGAGAAGGGAAGCCTGAAACTTTCTGTGCTCTGTTTCCTGGGGCCTGGTGGCACAGTGCGCTGGGACCTGCGATCCTCAGTCGGAATAGGGAAGAGCAGTGTAGGAGGAGAGAATGGATGGCAGGGTTGCCCTCAGGGCACCTGAACCTAGCTTTCTTCAACCAGAGCTCAAAAGCATAGGTTTGTTTTACATAGTTTCAGAATCACCCCTAACTTCTTCTGCCTCAGGAGAAAAGTTCAGGATCTGCAAATTTCAGCTTCGCTTTGATTTGACAGGGTTGTTTTTGTTTCTCCGAATCCGGGTGAGGAAGTATCCATCACAGTGGTGGAAGCTCCAGAAATGGGCAAATGAATGAACAAAACAACAAACAGGTGACTGAATCGGATTATTTATCTAGAAACTCCCCATGCCTCTGTCAACGCATGGGTCCGTTTTCAAGATTTCACTATGTGGAAAATTGAGGCCCCTGCACACTCTCCACAGGAATGCCCCGGAGACTAGGCACTGATGGGGATCTCCTGACTTAGGGCACAGATTTCACCCTCAAGTTTTATAGCTTTGAGGGTTGCCTGGTTTCTCCTGGTTCACCAATGATTCAGGTAGAGTGGTGGGTTCCAGAGTCCTCTGCACTCTCCCCCAACCTGCCCCCAACCATCCAGTCCAGTCAGTATGAACCCTCTAGCCTCAACTTCTCTCCAGATCCCAAAACCAGTCTCCCGCTGATTTGGGATCACCCTGTTCACCTGCGGCTAAGTCCCCCATTTCTTCCCTCCTGCAGGGTCCCTGCAGCTTGTGCTGACTAATCTCCTAGGCCTTGAGAGTAGCTTTTGACCGAAAAAAGGGAATGAAAAGTTATAAAGGCAAGAGTGAAACCAAAGACTCCTTTTGAGTACACACTTTTTAAATTAAATGCCTATTGTAATTAAATTTCCCCATTTCCTTTGGTCTTCACACTGATTTGTCCAGTTCCTTGATTTCACATCCCCATCTCTACCCACTTTCCC
>PVKS010021604.1:0-34946 GCA_004027875.1 Aplodontia rufa | reverse complement strand
TAAATGGATGGCTATGGAAGAGATCATGATGAGTAAAATCAGCTTAACCCAGAGATCTAAGGGTCGATTGTCTCCACTCATCTGTGGAGGTGGGGACTAGACCCTGGACAATGAGAAAGTTGATCTATTAGCATGTGCTAAATCCAGATAAGATGTAATGTTTTACAACCTAATACTTTTTTTAGAGATATAGTGGGAAGGGGAAGGGTGGGATAAGGGAGGGTAATTGGGGGGGGCACTCCTGGGGGTAATTGCAATATCCAGAATATATACACATTTTATATTATTTTGTTAAAAACTTGTATGGTTGTTCAAAAATAAAAAATTAATAAAAAAAATATTTTGACAAAAAAAAAAAAGAAACTCCAGCAGGAAGCTGCTGTTGGAGTGGCAAGCTCCTGACCTATGTTGGTGCAGGCAGTGTGCTCGTGGGCGTGCTGGTAGAACTTCCTGGCGGCTGCGTGGTTCATCTGCACCAGCGTGACACAGCGCTCACACCAGACCTCCTCTGGCTGATTCACGGGCAGGAAGGAGTTGAAGATGAGGCTCACCAGGCGCCGGGACACAGGTCGCGAGTCCATCTCCAGACGGACCAGTATGTGCTCCATGGGGCATATTTTCCAGAACTAGGAACAGCACAGGTGCAGAAGGAAACTGTCAGTCAGTCCCTCCAGGAACCCCGGAAACTGCTTCAGCAAGATTCCCAGAAGAAAAGCAAAGGGAACGAATTTCTATATTCAATAAAATTCATTTCAAACGGCTGCACTGGAATCTGTGATGTTTCTGTGAAGAACAGAATCATAGAGTGCCCAAGTCCAAGGTCATTGGAAAGGCTAGTCAAAATCACTCAGCACCATGATTCTCAAATTATAGTCACAACTATCAATCCAGCCACTTTTAGATTTCTTAAACCCAAACCTTTGGCCTGTTAAGTGTGAAAAGCGAATGTTACAAACACATTTAACAGTCCTGAGACCGACAGTACCTCTGTTTTAGTGGCATGGGGCACCCCCCCAAATGCCCCAGGGTCACCTAGTTGGCCTCCTCCAATAGGGTCCCCATCCTCACACATGGCCTGGTCTCTGCCCACCACACACTCCTCCAGCCACTTCAAATGCCAGGCAAGCTGCAAAACTCAGAAGTGACCATAGTGTCCTCAAGTCACCTTCAGAAAACACCAAACTTCTGGGCAAGAAGTTCAAGACAAATACTACAGATGAGAGAAAGAAACAGACCTTAAGGCAGAAGGTCCAAACCCTGCCTAGGGCAGGCTCCATGGGCCTCCTTACCTGCAAGGGGAACTGACCTGGTTTCGCCTAAGAGCCTTAGAGTAATGCTACCGCTCTCATGGGCACTTAAACACTGTCCCCTCATTCTGACCCCTGACACATACATGTTGCGGCTGAGTGCAGGCTATGGGCTCCCCTCCCTCCCCTGGGCAGCCTGGAGGGCCCCCTCCTGGCCAGCAGGGCAGGCCTGGCCAATGCCCCAGCTCCAGCTGCCTCCCCCGACCCTGCCCCCAGTCCTAGTCCAGCCCCAGGCCCCCCCCCCATTCGTCCCAGCTCCACCTCCAGTCCCCAGTTCCCCCTGCAGCCCCGCCCAGCTGAACTGTGTGGCCCTGGACTGCAAAGTCAGGCAGGCACATTTAGACCCTCAACATAGGTCAGATCTCAGTGACTGGCCACTGCAGATCCCACTGCATACACACCTGGCTCTGGACCTCATGCTGCAGGCACCAACAGGAGGAGCAGCAGCTGTCGCTCACAGACTCAGCCCTTCAGCAGAACAGTCAGCTAACTGAAGCCATCAGCCTGCTGAGGACTTGGAGTCTTGCTAGAGAGACTGGCAGGCACTCTCAGGCTGCAGAACAAGGATAGAAGGCCAGTGCCTGCTTCTGACCACCTGGGCAACATCTCCTGAATCTGCTTCTCACCTAGGCCCCCTTCTGCCTGTCCTAACACACACCTGGCCAGAGGGGTCGCTCTGGACAGCCCAGAAGGCTTATGTGTGAGGCTGCTGAAGACAGACGAGTGCCCCCACCAGGCACTGAACTCAGGGTCTCCACCTGCTATCATTTCACAGAACCCACTATGCAGATAAGAAACTCAGGCCAAGGGGCTGGAGCAATGGTTCAGCGGTTTCGGCACTTTCCTGGCAAGCGCAAAGACCCGAGTTGGAACCCCAGCACCACGTACACAACTGAGTGTTGGAGCAACTAAGGCCATGTGAAAAACTAAATAAAGTTGTTTCTCTCTTTCTCTGTCTCTCTCACTGTCCATCTCTTAAAAAAAAAAAAAAAAACTCAGACCAAGAGTGGTCAAGCCCAAGCCCAAGGGCTGTCCTGCCTATCACCACCACATACATAGAGCAGTGCGTCCAAGTGCAGGGGCCTGTCACAACCTCTAGCTTGGCCTGGGGGCAGCCACCATGGCTAGCACAGGAGATGCAAAGTGAGACACAATACCCTCAATGGGGCCAACCCGAGTGTTACTGAAGTGATACAATCTTACTTCCTGGCGAGGGCCCTTGGGTGAGCCTGCCTGCCTGCCTGCCCACGCTGTCCTCAGCCCTGGTTGTTGGCAGTGTGCAGCCTCAGAGCCCAGCACGGAAGCCACAGGACGCTTGCTTTCTCTGCAGACCTGCCATCATAGGCTCCATTTGTCACCAGCTGTCACCTCCAGAATTCTTCGCAAAGAAATTCACTCTTCAAATACCACACTACACCAGAACTGTTGTCCCCTTCAGGTTCTGAACTGAAGTGTCGATACACTAAAACAGGCAACAAAACTGAAGCCAGCTTTTTTCTTGACGCTGATGTGCTGACTCTAAAATACACATTGAAAGGCAAAGAACCTAAAATAGCCAAAGAATTAAAAAACAAAGACAAATAAGATACCTGGAGAGCTTGTTAACGCATATATGTTGTAGTACTGTAACAACTCAATTTGGCACCCGAAAGGGAACCCAGCTGGATATGACTTCAGGATCCACAGCGTGCAGATCACTTGACATGTTCCTGTCTTATAACATGCACGTCCCCTATGGTGACAAACGCTCCCTGCCCTGACCCTGGGAAGTCATGTGCCCTAGCTCACCCAACTTGCTTCTGGCTTGCCTTCTTCCAGTGGTATGTGATACACAGCTGCACGCCTCTGTCCCCACGTCACGCAGCTGCATGCCTAAGTCCCCATGTTTCCAAACACTGTGGCACAACAAAGTAGTGTTTGGGTGTCTGTGAACCGCTGCCCAGAGGGAGAATGCTCATGGTGCTATCAATAGCTGAGCCAAGAACTACCAGCTACTTCTTCAGCGGGAAGCTGAATGAGATGAGAGCAGGCACAGGACAGTCGCACCAGCAGTTTGTGCAAGTCCCAGAGCACACTGGTTACAAGCATGGCCATGCTTGCTTTCCTGGGCAAGGAGGGTTGCAGTCAGCTCACAGTCCATTTCCTAGGATGTGTTTATCAGGTGCCAAATAGGTAAATCAGACACTGCAATAAAGACGTCTGTACATGATGAATGATGATGCAAGGGTGTTTTTATCAGTCTTTCAAAAAAAAATGCACTGGTACTTCTAGAATCTTCAATAAAAAACACAAGAAGTCTTAGGACACAGCTAGTGGTCAAATGCAGCAGTTACCAATCTGTTTAAAATGTGAATACTAAGACACAGAATTAAAACTGCTTTGTCTTTCACAGGGCACAATGGTGTATACCTGTAAGCCCCATGGCTAAGGAGGCTGAGGCAGGAGGAAAGCAAGCTCAAAGCCAGCAACTTAGTGGCCCTTAGTACCTTAGCAAGACCCTGTCTCAAAACAAAAAATAAAAATGTCTGTCTGGGGATGTGGCTCAGGGGTTAACATCCCTGGGTTCAATCCCTGGTACCAAAAATAAAACCGGCACAGTCCCTCTCTGGATGGGAACAAGCGCACCTCTTTCTCTCCATCTGGGATAAGACCCTCCTTGCCTCACCTTGGCAGCTCTCACAGCTTTGATCTTCAGCAGCATCTCCACAAATGCCACTCTCACTTTCTCCGAATTGTCATGGAGACTGTATCTGAGTGCTGGCAAGAGCTGTTCTAACAACGGGTGGCTCAGTTTGTTATCCAGAATTATCGGCAGACACTACAACAGAGGAGGAAGAGAACAGCTCAGAATCGAACAGGACAAGAAAAGTGAAGTAAGAAAAGTTCCCTCAGAAGGGCACCCAGCCCCAGCCTCACCAGACACAGCTGCAAGAGAAACACATGCAGAGACGGCATTCCCCGGCAAGTCCCATCCCAAAAGCACACGCAATGGCTCCAGCCATCGCTGCCACATCCAAACAAGACACAAGGGGTTACAGAAGAGCCGCTGTGCTCTCTGCTCATTTGCGAGGGTCTCAAGCTAGAGGACACAGAGCAAGCATGGCTATGTCTAAAGCTGGGTCTTTTAACAGCTCCATGTGCATGCATGTGGCTGGCACACGACACGGCTGACCCAGGCACGGCTGACCCAGGCACCTTCAGACCCCAGGAGAGCTGAGCACCCTGCCCAGGTCAGACCAGTCTGGAGTGGACACCTCATGTGCCTGACTCATCTACCTCCTCCAGCTGTTAGGGAAGAGGATACTTCTCCAAGTTCTTCAACATACACAGTCACCCTAGGTCTGCTGTAGTGTGCCATGCTTTGTAAATTCCAAGTACACACGATGTCTATAGCGTCACCCCCAAAGACCTGATCCACCTGCCACACACCTCTCAGCACCTCCCAGGCCTCTCTGCAGTTGCCTCCCTGCCTCTACCTGTGTGTCCTGGCTCCTCCTCCACCCCACAGCCCACCACCGTTCCACACAGAAGACCTATCTGGCTCAGGCGCTTGGGTGTAGCCTTGGGTTTTGTTAGAGGTGAGAATCTGCCAGACTGCAGTCACAAGGACAGCATGGGGTGACTGGGCCAGGGACACTGATTGAATCAGAGCAGCAAGAAGAAGCAATCTCAGAGACATGCAGAGTGCAGGGGAAGAGGAAAGAGGACAGAAGGCAGGGGCACTGCCATTCTAAAGGAAGGGACAGGGAGAGAAAACAAGCGACCCCTCAAGAGCAGAGGGAAAAGGAGGTGAGAGTGCAAGGGACTGGGGTCATGCCCTCTGCCACCAAGACCCCAGGAGTGAAGGGCCCAGCTCCTGGGCAGCACCCATGGCATGGCCCGAGGGAACACTCCCCCACAGTGGCATACACATGGCTCAGCCAGCACCTGACCAAGGTCTGAACCCTGTTCTCAGCCACGGACCCGACTATCTCTTCAAGATGCTCCACAAAGACACATTCATCCAGCAGTGCCAGAAGTGGCCCCATGCACTGAGAACAGGCATCTTACCAGGCTGTCATTTTCTGTAGAAAACACTTCAGTTCCCTTAAAACTGTACTTTGAACATAGAGTATCAACGGCACTCTCCTATGGAGCAGGGTAATTTTGTTTTCTGTAACTGTTCTATAATATCTTACCTTAAAGACAGAACAACGAACGTCCGCTGAGCTGGTATCAAACGCCAGTTCCCCAGTGACTTTCTTCAGGAGATCAATAAGGATGGTTGGGGGCATCATTTCCCAGTACTGGGAAGTTATCTTACAAACACCAAGGATCCCTGTGGAACGGACCATTGGGTAAGGATCTTCTAAAAGGCTCTGTAAGAAGGAAGGGGAAAAGGCTTAGAAACCTTGAACTGGGTTGGCTGGCATTCTGGGAATGCACAGCTCAAGAGCTGACATGAGGTCACAGACTCAGTCACATGACTGTTGTACCCTCTCCCAAGGGCGCTGGTTCCAGGACCACCTGTTCAGGATGATGCAGTGCAGGTGCACAAGCCCCTCCACACAGAGGCAGATCACAGAACCCACACAGCCAGACACACACCCTGTGGACACCTGTGCCACTAAACAACATCAGCACTGCTCAGGGAACGATGGCTACAATCCCTTAAGACACAGTTTCTCCCAACAGCTTGGATCCGCAGTTGGCTGATCAGATATGCAGCCCCCAGTTAAGGCAACCAAATGCTGCAGGCTGCTGGACCTCAGGTGGCCTCTATCATTTCTGGAGACTACACTCAAGCACAGCACACATGCACATGTAGCCTGTGTGCTGCCAGCCCTGCAGACCTTCCTCACAGCAAGCCTCAAGCACCAGCTCCACCATTCAGAGCTCTGCCCTCCATCGACGCAGCCTGCGTCCTCGTCGGATGCCACCCATGCAGACCACCCTCCTGAATCCCAAAATGCTATAATGCAGAACCCAGGAAAATATGAAGCCCTGTAACGCAGTGATCTAGGCCACGATGGTCAGGGCCACCCACAGCTCAGACGATGAGGAATTGGGGTCAGGGACCCCACGGAAGCACAGGCCATTCCCAGGATACAGCCTCACATAGCAAGCCAAGCCCACCAGCATAAGCCTGTCGACTCGCTGCATCTAACTGCACCTCACAGGGAACAGAAGACAGAGTGACACGTGAGCCACGTCACGAGAAAGGGCTCTGGACAGTCCAGACCATGGGAAACTGAGAGTGATCTCCAACAACAGCAAAAGCAACACTCAAAACACCAGGGATGAAACCACCTTATAACCCAGCCATCCCACTCCTGGGTATTTTCCCAAAGGAGCTAACATTGGCATACTACAGTAACATCACCATCTCACTGTCTACAGCAACACAATTCACAATAGCTAAACTATGGAATTAACCCAGATGCTCATCAATAAATAAAATGGATTAAGAAATGGTGTTATAAAAGCCAGGCACAGTGGTGCATGCCTGTAATCCCAGCAACTCCAGAGGCTGAGACAGGAGAGCGCAAATTCAAAGCCAGGCTCAGCAACTTAATGAGATAGTAAGCAACTTGGTGAGACCCTATCTCAAAATAAAAAATAAAGACTGGGAATGGGGATGTGGCTCAGTGGCAAAACACCCCTGAGTTCAATCCCCAACACCATAAATAAGTGAATAAATAATGGGATATATACATATATATATATCCTATACACACACACACACACACACACACACATATACACACATACAAAACTTGTGGTGCATGTATACATGTCTATATGTGTGGAAATATATATATACACACACATATATATGTATATACATAGGTATATATACATATATATTTTCTGCCAAAAAAAGGAGAATGAAATTATGGCATTTGCTGGTAATGGATGGAAATAGAGAACATCATGCTAAGTGAAATTAACTAAACTCAGAAACTCAAAGGCCAGATATTTTCTCTCATACATGGAAACTAGAGTAAAATAAAGAGAAGGAGGAAGGAGGGAAAGGATAATAAAGAAAAAGGGAAGCTCAGCAGAGTAGGAGATCAAGAGGCACAAGGGAGGGATGGGAAAGTGGAGGTGATGCAGAATCAATTCTTAAAACAAGCACATTATGTGCATTTGTAGATATAGCACAGGGACTTTTACCTTTACGCATTACTGAAAATTCACATTACATGCATACGTATATATACCCCTGGGACTTTCACCTTTACACATAAAAGAAATAAGTCACATTACGTGCATACTTAGATATACCACAGGGACTTTCACCTTTACACATTACTGAAAAATCACATTACGTGCATACATAGATATACCACAGACTTTCATCCTTTATGCGTTACTGAAAAAAATCACATTACGTGCATACGTAGATAGACCACAGGGATTTTCATCTTTACGCATTACTAAAAAGAACCAACCAAATATCAACAGATGGATGCAAGGAAGTCTAGTAGAGTAGAGGAAGGAGAATGGGGAGGAGAGGAAGGACAGGAGGGAGAAGGTCTCGTGAACTGACATTGGATTCCCTGCACATACAAGTTGGATGGGATGAACACAGGTACTGTGTACAACCATAAAACTCTGATTAAAAAAAAAAAACAAACAAAAAACAAAAAACCAGTATGTCAAACCAGGTGCAGTGGTACACACACCTGTCATCCCAGCAGCTCTGAGGCTGAGGTAGGAGGACCTCAAGTCCAGGGACAGCCTCATAAACTTAAGGAGACCCTGTCTCAAACTAAAAGAGAAAGGGCTAGGGTGTGGTTCAGTATACAGCCCTGTGAATAATAGTGTGGCACGAATAAGGAGCAAGTCAAGAGAGAGAGCCAGGGAGGCAGCTGGAGAAGGTGGCTCCAAACAACAGCAGCCATGTGGACGGTGGCTGGGTACTGATGGCACCAAGGAATCACTGCTCACTTCTAACTGCAATGAGGCATGGCTCTGTGCCTGGTTCTGTGGCCACCACTGTTGGAGGCACATAGTGGCCACATACTGGCCTGTGCATAGACATTTGCACTGCACCTGCCATTACCCAGAGTGCACTCTGCTGCCTGCAAAGCTGGCCACAGGCTGCACCGTGGACCCCACAGCAGCCACATCCTCTGCTCTCTGCCTCTCGATCACATTGAGGGGCCCTGCTGTGACTGGCCCACATCATCAGGGACACCCACACAAGGGGCCAGCTGACATGGCTCACAGGCCCCACCAGTGCGCCACACGTGACTGTGGTCCCAAAGCCACATTCGATGCTCCCACAGACAGCAACACCAGCTACCATGTGAGCACTAGGGAGGAGCTAAACACTTCTGAGCACTTCTTTACCTAAGGCTTGTGGGCAATCCTGTAAAACACTATTATTCCCAGCTTCCCAGAGGCAGGGGACCTTGAAAGGCTGGGCAGTGGATGAGGTCACACCAGCAACAGGGCCAGGAGGGTTTGACAAAGTGGCCCAGGCCTCCCCCAGGTGTTTCTTCTTCCTATCCACTCTCATGGGCCAGAAGTAGCAGCCATGAACACTTGGCAGGGCCACGGCCACACCAACCTCAGTGGGATTGGAGGTGGACTGACACACACCCCAGTGGGACACTCTGAGTGGCATTCTAGATGCTCCACACACAGATGAAAGTGGTTCACAGCTCTGGACACCTGGGTGACAAGATCAACTGCTAAAAGCTACCAAATCTAGTTGTGGTTTGCCAGCAACATCTGCCCACAGACTCGACCGTGATCTCAAAAGAAATTGTAGGTAAGTATGAGAGCAGATAAGATGCACTCAAAAACACACCCAGGACTGCTGGTTTCTAGGTGTTCCTGCCAGAGCCTCGCTGTACTGCCAGTTCAACTTTCTGCAAGTCTGAGGCTGTTTATAAACCAGAAATCAGACAGAAGGAGCACTTCAGAAGACCCACAGTAACGCTGGGATGGCGGTTTTCCTCATCATTTTGCTATCAACCAGGCAATGAACAACCCCTTGGCTAATGCACACAAGGAACCTGCAGAGGAGCTGCAGAGCAAGGAGGGCCTGCACCCTCCAGCCTGGCAGATGCACAGCCCCCAGTAACAAACCTTGCCCTGAATCAGCAGTGTCTGGTCATTCCGGCTCCTGAGCTCAGGCTGGCCACACCCAGTCACCCTAACAGATGAAGGCACACAGAAGACCAATGACTGTCAGAAGTCACACAGCCAGCAAGTGAGAGGCAGAGGCAGAGTCAGCTCTAATGAGGCACGTCATGCATGTGATGGTCAAAACTGCAGGTGACCAAAAACGGAGAGTGCCAAAACAGACCAGCGGGAAGAGAAAGGGACAGTGGGGGCGTGCTTCCGCAGGAGCAGGAGAACCGGCATCTCCGCAGCAGGGCACTTGGTCACGCAGGGGCAGGCTCGGAGAGTACAGGCAGCTGACCACAAGGATACGCACATACAGTTCTTCAAACTGTTTCTGAATCTCATTGTCCAGTTCAATGGTGTGGAAGTTGGGATCTCTAACAGGAAACACCTCGACAAACAGCAGTGCAGCGTTTGACCGGACTTCTGAGTTTCTGGCCTACAGGGTCAAGAGAGGAGTTGTTTAGAATCCCAGAAGAACACACAAAGCCTTCAGTCTAGAGTTCTTGAAATACCACTTCTCCTATCTCAGTGAAGACCTGCTGCAAGTGAAAGGCACAGGCAGCACTGAGATTGACCAGAGTGGCCGGAAGTGCAGCCTGGTGGTGCACAAGGCCCTGGATTCCACTCCAGCAGACCTGCGTGGACGAGCAGGTGCAAGAGTACACCACCAGCTCCTGTCATGAAGAGACGGCCACCACCACATCAAGTGACACCACAAGTGTGCATGGAGAAGACTTGTGTGTTCACCAAGATGCTCAGGAAGTCTCTGCCTCCTGCCAGGTTGTGGGCACATGAGCAAGGCAGACTCACTCCTGACTGGCTACTTCAAAATAACTGCACACAGCATTGACCAAACCCACCTTTCCAGTTAAGTGGAACCAAAAAAATGCTTCTACTACAGAAAAGATTTTGGTCAGGAGGCTGAAACCGGCAAGTTTGAAGCTAGCCTGGCCAACTTAGTAAGATAATGTCTGAAAATAAAAAGTAAAAGGGCTGGAAATGTAGCTCAGTGGCAGAGTGCCCCTGGGTTCAAACCCCAAAGCTGCAAGAACAAGCATGAAAAAGATTTTGAGAGCCAGGTATTGTGGTGCATGCCTGATCCCAGCTACTGGGGAGGCTGAGGCAGGACTGCTGAAGACCAGGAGTTTGAGACAAGCCAGGGTAACAAAGACTGTATCTTAACAAAAGAGAGAGAAAATTTTGTTCCAACATTCCAGCATGCACAGGGCTTGTCTCACTCCTCCCACCGTGTTGCCCGTGAACTGGTACGTGCTCGCTTCAGAGCTCGCCCTACATCCCAGATGCCACCCTCTAGGCGCACCTTCAGTCCTCGCCACAGGATGGGCTTGTACAGCCGGTACAGCATCTCTTCTACACCCTGCCGAGCTTTCTTCTGATGGTGGAAATAACTCAGCACCTAAAAGCCCGAACGAGAATTCTTCTTTAAAGAAGAATGTGAAAGGACCAACAGGGAGAAAGCCACTCTCTGCTGACCGTCATGTGTCCCACAGCAAAGGGATCCTCCAACAATGGGCAGCCCACAGAACTCAGGGAACCACAGAAGGGAAGGGCAGGTCAATCAGCACTGGGGCCCTGGGCCAGGACATGATCTGGGTTCTGGTATTTACACTCTGGGCTGGGTGCTATGGCACGTGCCTGTGATCACAGCTACTCAGGAGGCTTGGTGGGAGGATCACCGGCACCAAGGAGCTCAAGGCCAGCAAAGCCCCGACTTAAAATAAAAATTGTCTATTGGCCTATCAGTGGCCCCAACCTCGGTGAAACTGTCCTTTAAACATGACATGCAGGAAAAGGCCAAAGGGAAGGATGTGAAGGAGTTTACCGAGGTGGCCTTCCTGGTTCTGAATGCCCTCTGATACTCCTGCTGCTGGCAACATGCAACACTGTCCTAAGACTCCACAGTAAACAGGGGTTACTGCTTGGTGACCCTTCATTACTCAAGTTTAATTTAGGTTAACTGAGTTCCTCCCAAAACTTAAACACTTTCCCTTCCACAGAACTTGTAACTTCTTTTACAGTGCTCATCTTTCCCCGATTCTGTGTAGATGCCTCACTTCTTGGTCACTCCTCTAAGAAAGCTGGTGAAACTGGGAAATGGAAGCCCTCAAACAGGCCATTCCACAAGGGCCTCTGGTTCAAGAAGCGTGCACACAGCGGGCATTGTCAGGGGATTGGTCAGGTCAGAGCTGCAGGTGGTGACAAGTGACAGGATACCATGCCTTCCTTTTGTGCACATCAGCGGCTCCTTCACAGTCCTGAGCGGCTCTCATCTGTCATTCAGGTGTCATGAGGTGCATTCTCACCGCACATGGATCATCTCAAGAATGGCTGAGCCTTGCTTTCCTCCCTGCAATACTAGTGACTGGAACAGAGCCACCAGACCCTCGTATCCAGATCCTAAGCAGCACCGACTGAGCTGTGTCATGAGACCTGAGCCCTATACTCAGCCAACAGTACCCCAGAACAGTGCTCACCTCCCGCACCCTAGAGTGCACTGGAGACCTCCTGGACAGGTGGATGCCATGGAACATGAAATCCTGGATGCAGTCATTCTCGATGGCCTGGAACAACCAACGCAACGCCGGCAGTCAGCGCCTGAGCAGAGCCTGATCTTGTTTTTCCCATTCTGAGTCCACACCTCTCACACAGTTTCCAGTTATGAACCAAAGAGGATGATAGCTGCTTCCATCTCACCTAGCAAAACACCAACCCTATGCCACACAGCCTTTCTTTCCTCTGTGTAGCACTGGTGACCAAACAAAGCCACCAGACCCTTGTATCCAAGCAAGCTTCACCTCCCACTCGATGCAGCTCCCATCAGATAGAATGCAGAGACTGAGGGGAGTGAGTGCACACAGGCTTGCGAGTCCCCTCCCTACACCATCACTGAGCCAGATGACCTTTGCAGGCCGGGACCTGTTCCAAGAACCTCCCCAGAATTGAAAGGTGACTACCTCTACAGTGGAGGCCAGGACTCCAAACAGACTGGGGCTTGCACTGAGTTGGGCTGGGAAGCTTCTTGGCAGCCCACTGGGTGAAGCCACAGTGGAAAGGTCAGGCCTGCCAGGGCAGCTGACCCCAACAGCAAGCTAACCTATCACCCCACCCTGCGGCCCCACCCCTGCACTCCAGAGCTTTAGGAAGGGAGGAGGAGGCTGAGCTATCAGATGGCCTCTTCTTGGTCATCTTTTAAAAGACCTCTTTCCTGCAGCCACCAAATGTGGGACAACAGCATGAAGGTAGACTTGTAAGGAGCGCTGATCTACACTGCCTGGGAAGTCCTCAGTGCTGCAAGATCTGAGCACAAGCTACCCTCCAGAGTAGGGCAGTGGGCTGCCAGGTGAGGGACCTGGCTCTCCTACATGCCAAGGCAGACTAAAGAGAGCCAGTTGGGCTGGGGTATAGCTCAGTGGGGGTGTCCATCCCCAGCACCACACAAAAATGAAGATAGTGAGGGAGGGGCAGTATACAACAAGTGGCTTAGCACAGAAAAACACGTAGGTCACTTTTTGGACCCTGATTCAAAATATGTAAAAAGATATTCTGAGACAAGTAGATAAATTTAATGTGGTCTGATTATTTTTTAAAAAACGAAGGATTTATTGTTAGATTTTTTAGGTGCTGTGACATCATAGCATGATCACTTTTTTTTAGAGAAACACTGAATTTTGTTGACATGAAACATCACCTCTGGAATTTGCTTTAAAAACTTAAAAGAGAAGGAGAGAAGGAGAGGAAGTGAAGCTGAGAAATGCACATTTTGGAGCTAGTTTTTTACAAGTCTAGTCAAATAAGTTTCTAATTACCAACTCCTTTTTTTTGAAAATTTTTAACTCCTGGAGAAAACAAGGTAAAACCCTGTAAGGACAAACACTGTTTCCAAGAACACATTTTATGAAGCAGTAAAGCACAATGCAAAGAAAAAAGGCAGCATAATATTGTCCTGGTTCTGCTCAAAGAAATTACACATTCCCAGTGTTTACCAGGGTACTCTAACAGATCCTGCTGTTTCCAGAAGCAGAGGTCAGAATCCCTGACAAGGGAAACCAAGCTTAGGTAGGTAGAAGCATGCCCACCCTGTGCCTGCCCTGCACCTACCCTGCACCTGCCTCATGCCCATCTTGTGTCCACTCTGTGCCTGTCCTGTGCCCAGACCCAGTGCCTGCCCACCAACCCAGCTCACTCTGCGTCCACCTTGTGCCTGCCTGCCCTGTGCCCGCCCATCATTCCAGCTTGCTAGAGGAGCATGGGCCAGAGGACACAGCACCAAGATTTGTGCTCACTTCAAGAACCCACACTGAGAACAGCTCATGGGAAAACAGACACATCCCTGCCTGCTCAACTGGGATGCTGAGTCACAAGGCCACCCCTCTTAACATCACCTCTGGAATTTGCTTTAAAAACTTAAAGAGAAGGAGAGAAGGAGAGGAAGTGAAGACCACTGCCTCTAAATTCTAGAAATAACTTAAGTGGAAGGGGCACTTGAGGGTCCTGACCAGTGCTGTGCAGGTACAGAATGAAGCCACAATGCAGCCACACTGTCGAGGCCACATTAAAAACAGAGAGAAATAGGTAAAATAAATAACGTATTTGTTTCTTACTATTATTCTAACAGTATATTTTATTACTATTTTGAAAGATATTTTACACATTTTGCTAATATTTTATAATATATTGTTTCATAATATATTCTGCTCTTTTTATGTTGAAATATTTTTCATAATATGTTATAAATATCCAAACCACTATGATTTTAACATGCATCAATATTTTTTAGAAAAGCCAAGAGAGACACATTGAAATCAAGTGTAACTAGCACGTGCTGCACACCCTGATTAGGACTGCCACATTCCTGGCATCCTAGCCTGCCAGTCCAGCAAGCGAGGCAAGCCAGGGCTGGGGTACCTCAGCTTCACAAGTGCTGGTAACCCTCACTCCATGGCTCACTCAGGGATCAAAATATAAGGAACACTGCATAAAATGCAAATACCTCCAAGATTTTTCCCGAAGCCTTCTTCCAAGCTCTGAAATAAATTTCTGCAATGTGAACCATCAAGTATCTATTTAAAAAATTAAAATGTTGTTAATTCAAGTTTAAAAAATCATGCAACTAGCCCCCCCTGGAAAGAGACTCAAGACGAAACTGCAACATGCACATGACAACAGAGGTGAGGAGTGCTTTGGAAGGCGAGGTGCACCAGCACCAGAACATTCTACCTGGCACCTCTGCATGTCTGTACTGCAGAGCGCTTTCCCACATTTAACTGGAAGGTACACTTCAATTCAAAATGTTACCAGACGCACTAGTGAGGCCATGGTTTAAGTGGCATTTAATCTGACTACTTAAAGAACCATCACGAGCTAAAATCTTAATTTCAATGGTCACTACTGAAAGACTGATCTACTATAGATGTTAAAAAAAAAAAAAAAAAACTACCCAGTGTTACAACAGTACATAATACATAATGTCAGACAGAAGTTCTAAGGCTTCCAATATGTAAACACAACTATTAAAAGTCAGGACAAATAGAATTTTTCAAAATCAAATTAAGACAGCATGAAATTTCAATTAACTTTAATACTTACTTTTGTAATCCCTGTAACTGATTTTTAATGGTCCCATGGATCATTTTAATGAAGTTAATATTCCAATTGAAGAGAGAACTAAGAAATCTTCTCCCCTATAAAAAAATACAAATATCAAAATTGAAACTAAATAAAAGCTTCCCAATCACAAACAAATCTTGAGATGTTTAATTGTATCAAAGTTAGCTGCTCCTATGGGGATGGAGTGATGGCTCGATGGTTACGGAGCTTGCCCAGCATGAGCAAGTATGTGTGTTCAAACCCCAGCACCACAGACACAACGAAGTTTTGGAGCAACGAAGCCTCATGAAAAACTAGAAAAATTCTTTCTCTTTCTCTCTCTCTCTTAAAAAAAAAAAAAAGTTAGCTGGTTTTAAAAAAGGAAGTACACCCACCAAGAATTTGGATGTATGCCCTGGCATACAGCTGGGAAGGCCATGGGCAGTGGCTCCTGTCTGCACACTCCTGTGCTGCCCTGGAGCCTCAGAGCCTCCTGCCACAGGGTGGAGCAGCGGCTACCTCAAGTGCTTGTGTCCTGGCAGAAACATAAAAACGCAAACCAGAGGTCCACACCAGATTCACAAACACTCACTCTGTTGTGCATAGCTGGTCTAAAACTCAAGAATGAGCCAAACATGGTGGCATATGCCTGTAATCCTACTGACTTGGGAGGCTGAGCAGGAGGAAGGAAGGTCCAAAGTTCAAGGCCAGTCCCTGCAACTTGGCCAGGCCGAAACAAATTAGCAAGACCCTGTCTCAAAAAAAAAGAAAAAAAAAAAAAAAAAAAAAAAAAAAAAAAAAAAAAAAAAAAAAAAAAAAAAAAGGACTGGGGATGTGGCATATGGGCCTAAGATAAAAAATCATGCTCTGCAGGGCGCACCCTGCAGCCGGACTCTGCCAGCAGGGCCATCGTCCTGCCACTCACCAGCACCCCCTCAGGCTGCGTGGCCCTACAGTAACACAGCATGCAAGGCGGACAGCTGGCCTGGTACAGCTCAGCAGCAGAGCAGGGGTGCAGCATGACAGAGGCCCTGGGCTCAATCTCAGCACATACAACACAACTGACCACACAAGCCAGCCACGTTGGAACAGGAGTAGCACCTGCTATCACCACTGACATGTGCACAGCCTCCAAATTGCTCCTGCTCCTCTGCAGCCTCCCTTCACTTCAAACATGCCTGCCAGGCCAGAAACAGAACAGATTGTCAGAGCTGCCTGGGCCCTGGTGAGGGCACATGATCCACGCTAAGCTCTACAGAAGGGTCCAAACAGAACCATGGGAGCCATCTAAGCTTCAATTCTCTAGTAGACTGATTCCAGTAACAGTTTATATGAAGCAACGTTCCCTCAACACTGAGGAGTAAAAGGTTAATGAGGTTTTTACCAACTCCATATTTCATACACATCTTAGACCTAAGGCACATCTCAATTTGCACTGGCCATGGTCCTGCTGTTCAGTAGTCCCACGTGAGCAGTCCCAGGCAGGGCACCCACCACAAGCCTCTCTTGGAATTACTGGGTGGAGAAGGGAAAAGAGGTGTAATGACAGTTCTGAGTATATGCCAGTTCCAGCAGGATCAAGGGGCCAGGCGCAGCTTAGTAGCAGAGCACTTGTCTAGCATGTGGGAGGCTCTGAGCTCAGTCCCCAATGCTACAGAAAAAAAAAAACAATTGGCAAGTGTGGACCAGTGTCAGACTGAGCTCAGCAGGTGTAAGGCCTCTCATCCACTCCCCAATCACCTAAAACCAGAGTTCATCCACAGGAACAGCTTTCTCAGCCTGATCTTGGCTCCCCAAGGAGTCACAGACCACTGTTGTCATCCACCTAAACGACAGGATGAGCAAGGACTTCCGTGTCTGCTTTGACTGCCATGCAAGACGACATGCCAAGACGCACAGCTCTTGATGGCCAAGAGCAACGCACCTGAACTTGGAAGAACATCTGCTAAGACGCAGCCCACAAACAGCAAAAGAGAAGCCATTTACCTCTTCTTTCTTGATATAGTTAACACTTATGAAACATTCAAGCAGCATATCTTTAAGCTCTCTGCTTTCCTCCAAGTCGTAATCAAAGCAGTACAGAGCCTGATGGACTCGCCAGAGCCGACAAATGTCTGCCCCCTAGGAATGACAGGGAGAAAAGAGTTATACTTGTTGCTTTTTATATGATGAATAATGACAACTATAGATGAATCAACATAAAGCAGTAAAGAGCCAGGTGCAGTGGCACACATCTGTATTCCCAGCAGCTCAGGAAGCTGAGGTAGGAGGACTGCAAGTTCAAAACCTGCCTCAGCAACTTAGTAAGATCTGGTCTCAAAAGAAAAAATAAAAAGGGCAGGGATGTGGCTCAGGGTTAAGCAGATCTGGGTTAAATCCCTGGCACACACAAAAAAAGGAAATATTGACAAATAACAAATATTAAAATTTGCAAATCCCCTTTGTAGTTCTAGAGAACTTTTGTTTATTTTGCGGTATTGGGGATTGAACCTAGGGGTGCTCTACCATTGAGCCACATCCCCATCTCTTTTTGAGATAGGGTCTTGCTAAGTTGTTGAGACTGGCCTCGAACCTGTGATCCTCCTACCTCAGCCTCCCAAGTCACTGGGAGTACAGACCTGCACCCCTACATCCAGCAGCAGCACATTTTTTTTCTTTAACATAGGCAAAAGCTACCAGAAATCTAGTGCTGTTCAACACGACTTCCTGTGATGAGGATGTCGTCCACACTGGCCAATGCAGCAGCCACTAACCACATCTGCCTACTGAGCTACTGCAACATAGCCAGTGCAACAAAGGAACGAAATTCCTCACTTTTTTTACATTAAACTGAAATATTCTCAAGTGACTAGCAGCTACTTATTGAACAGCACAGGTCTAGAATATTAGGAAGACGTTAAAAACAGAGTCTTGATTTAAAAGCTAAGTGATATTGGTGAGGAAAGTGGATTTTAAAGACAAAATCAATGATGGCATGAAAATAAATTCTCATGCAAAGAAGGGGTTTCTCAGTCAATGCCCTGACCAGCAAGGAAAGCCAGTGAGCTAGTTAAGGAGGAAAGCAGAGATTCTGTGAGCAGGTCAGTAAGAACTTTCCTCAATGTCCTAAAATAACAAGACAACCTTGGGTGGTGGCATCGTGAAGACTTCCATTTTGCCCAACTTGCTACGATGAACACAAGTATTATTGCTTTGAGAAACAACTGCTTGTTTTCTGTATTTCTGAATTGGATACCAAGGAAGAGAGCATGGAAACAGCCCATGTTGGATTGGCCTTCGAGCCCAGATATGTAGCAGTCCCAGCAACCCACAATGACACCTGCAGCTTGAGATGCTCTCTGCCACCCCTGCCCAGTCCCACTCAGCACCACAGGGACACAAGCACCCACGAAGCCTCTTTCCAGGGCTCAGCCCTGCTTCCTCCAACA
The DNA here is from genome assembly GCA_004027875.1 of Aplodontia rufa. Lineage (NCBI taxonomy): Eukaryota > Metazoa > Chordata > Mammalia > Rodentia > Aplodontiidae > Aplodontia > Aplodontia rufa. Next base: position 16,480 of record PVKS010021604.1, on the reverse strand, counting down.
GCAGGAGTCACAGACACAGGCCTAGACCTGAGCAAGGAGCCCTCCCTGCTCCTGCTGTCTCTTCCCACCTGAGCTGGTATGAGAAGAACAGCAAGAGCAGCTGCTTTTCAAGGTGAAGGGAGCAGAGAGAAGCCTCCCCCCAGCAGATAGGGGAGGAAGCCTGGCTTTCAGCCTCTGGGGCTGCCACCCTACAGCTGAAGAGCCCCCAGTTGCTTGAGCTGGCCTCCCACAGCCACACTGACACTCGGGAAAGTGAACCCACTGTCTTAGTCTCCAGGCTCCTCTTCAGTAGCATGACGAAAGCCGTCTTCCCCATGTCCTCCTTGGCAGTCAGGCCCTTCTCCCACCATGTGACACACAGATCCTGAATGGAGCTTTGGAGCTTGCCTTCAGACTCCGGCAGTGCGTATAGAATGCCTGAAACAGCACAGGGGTTTCTATCCGTGAGCAGCCGGTGTCACTCACTTTCAAGTGAGGAGGACTCCACACCACAGAGCTTTGTTAAGCAAACAACACTACCTTAGGGTTAACTTGCCAAAGATTTACATACATTATTTACAGAATGTGAATGTTTAATAAAAAACTGACTTAGCCAGGTGAGGTGATGCACACCTGTAGTCCTCGCACCTCAGGAGGCTGAGGCAGGAGGACCACAAGTTCAAGGTCAACCTCAGCAACTTAGCGAGGCCCTGAGCAAATTACCACAGCCCTGTCTCAAAGAAAAAAATAGAAAGGGCTGGGGACGTGGCTCAGTGATTAAGCACCACCTGAACACTCGGAGCTCAGACCATGAAGGCTCAGCACAGCGGCCCTGACACTTCTCTTCCAGCCAAGGGAAGAGTCCACAAGCAAGCACGCCTTTCTTTCTTTCTTTATAAAAGAGAGAATCAACTTTATTTAGTTTTTCATGTGGCTTTCATTGCTCTGACACTTCATTGTGTATGTGGTGCTGGAGCTCAGAACTACACCCTTGCACACGCAAGGCAAGCGCCACAACCATTGAACCACCAAGTGTGCCTTTAAACCACTCTGCCTCCACAGTGCTGACAGAAATGCCACTTATACCAGAGATACTTACCATTTAATATGATGGCACACTCCAGGAGGGCCTCGTAGTTCTCGCTCTCGTTGATCACAGATACAGATGCCAGAATCACAGATGTAATTGCCTGAATTATTTCTATGCTTTTTTTCTGTTAATGAAAAATCAAAGATGAGTGTGTCAAACCACCAACTTAAAAGTTCATTTTTAGGGGCTGGAGCAGTGGCTCAGCAGTTACGGCGCTTGCCTGGCATGTGCAAGTACAAGAGTTCAAACCCCAGCACCACATACACAATGAAGTCTCAGAGGAATGGAAGCCACATGAAAAACTGAATAAAAATTGCTTCTCTTTCTCTCTTTCTCACTGTCCCCTCTTTCTAAAAAAAAAAAAGTTCATTTTTAGGGGCTGGAGCAGTGCCCCAGCACCCACATACACAACTAAGTGTCAGAGCAATGAAAGCCATGTGAAAAACTCAATAAAAATTGATTCTCTCTCTCTCCTTCTATCTTAAAAAAAAAAGTTCATTTTTAAAAGAAGCTTAAGAGTTACTCAATTGCTAAAAGCAAGCCATTTCCAGCTTATTCTAAAAGTGAACTGAGGTTGAATAAAACTCAGCTGTCCTAGGGCTGTGGATGTGGCGGCTGGGGGTGAGCGCAGTAATAGAGTGCTTGACTCATGTGCACAAGGCCCTGGGTTCAATACCTAGTACCACTAAAAAAAAAAAAGGAAAGAAAGAAAATTCTTGGCTTCTCACTTTTGCTTAACTTAAAATGCAGTTATGAATAATAATCACACTGTATTTTTTAAACAATTTTTTTTTAGTTGTGGATGGACACAATACCTTTATTTATTTTTAGGTGGTGCTGAGGATTGAATCCAGGGCCTCACACATCCTAGTCAAGCACTTTATCACTGAGCTATGAGCCCAGCCTTAATACACTCTATTTTGTAAACATGTTTTCAAAGGGGTAACTTTTTTTTTATTTTGAAAGACAAAATACCACTTTTGGACCATGATCTGTCTCCATGCTGTCTTGACCCTGGACGTCCGCTAGCTGCCACCCATCCACTGGGCTTTCCAACAACATTTCTGTTAATAGATTCTTCAGTCTTTGCCATAATTCTTCTTTCTGTTTTCTTGATAATTCATCTAGTAACTCATTTAAGTTGAAAGGGTGAGAGGCATCTTTCTGCAATATAAATACAAAAAAAAAAAATTAAAAAGTCACCTGTATCCTTCTCAAACTGGCATCAAAAGAAGAGTTTAAGTGTTAACTTAGTTACAAGAGTTTGGGCATGGTTTTCAAAAGCCATTCCTAAAGGGAAAAAGCACAGGTACTATCAAACAGAACAGAGCCAATTCCTCTCCTGTTCTTTGCTGTTTCTCTCCCAATCTTCAAAGTTTAAATTTCATCTAACACTTAGCAAAACCTTCTCTGAAACCAACTCAGATGTTTACCAACTCCAGACCTCTACTTTGGTCATAATAGTATGCTATACAATAATGACCTCATGCAGACTGGGGCCCAACCCCATGTGGACCCTCAAAAATCACCTTCTACTCCTTCCCAGACAGTGTCTCTCCTTTAGATTTCCCCCACTACCCCTGGACCCATTTCCTATCACTCCAGGCAGACAAGCCCACCTACTCTTCAACAAAGCAAACACAGACCATTGTCAGAAAGATACAGAATTCAGATTGAGAGCAGGGGCCCAGGCCTGTCACCGCGACTCAGGAGGCTGAGGCAGGAGGATTGGCAAGTTCAAGGGCAACTTGGCAATACCCTGTCTCAAAATGTTCAAAAAGGGCTGAGAGTGTAGCTCAGGGGTAGAGCACTTACCTCTTATCTAGCATTGTGAGGCTCTGGGTTAAAAAAAAAAAAAAAAAGGTAGGGGGAGAATCCAGTTAAAGGGACTTCCTGTAGCCACTATGGGACAATCTAAGCCCCTACATGATGCCTACCAGGTAAGAATCAATGGTGTGATTTACACGAAGAATATCTTTTTTTTTTTTTTAATTTTTTTAGAGAGAGGGACAGTGAGAGAGAGAGACAGAGAAAGAGAGAAACAACTTTATTTAGTTTTTCACATGGCCTCAGTTGCTCCAACACTCAGTTGTGTATGTGGTGCTGGGGTCTGAACCCGGGTCCTCGAGCTTGCCAGGCAAACGCCGAAACCGCTGAGCCACTGCTCCAGCCCCAAGAATATCTTAACAATAAACAACAAACACTTCATCAGTGGCAGTTGCATGCTTCAGTGTTGTGAATAAATAACAGGCATGCAGTTTTACAGCCACAATCATAACAATGGACTCAGGCAAGGGTCAAACACAGGCAAAACTAAGCAGGTAGAAGTCTGCTGAGAAGCAGGACATTTATGATGCCAACCACCTCACCACAGATTGCTTATGGCTACAAAGGGGAAACAGCAGCCCCCAGGGGACACCTACCTACCCAGGGATGCACTGGACTGACATACTGTGGTCCTGTCTAACAGTGCTGCCAAGACTCAAAATGGTGCAAACACTGGACCTACTCAGACCACCAGAGAACCACAGAGAAGGTTAGCTCAAGAGCCACAAGCAGGCACTCTCAGACGCTCAGAGCTGTGGAGAGAGCAGGAAGGCGAAGAGATGCTTAAAGGGCACCAACAGCTGCAGGCACTATGTGCCACTGGACTGCAGCTGGTCAGGAAAGATGGCAGGGGAGGACTCTACTGGGACATCGGTGGGAAAGTGAGGTGGCTGCACAAAATGGTATCATCTGCAGGGTCAAATTTACGATTTTGATATGGGTGGTGCTGGATGAACCCAGAGCCTCGTGCATGCTAGGCTGAGCTAAACCCCTGCACTTGTTGTTTTGAACATGGCCTAATTGCCCAGCCTGGACTGCAACTTGCGATCCTCCTGCCTCAGCATCCTGAGCAGCTGGGATAACAGGCATGCACCATCATGCCCAGCCGGATCTTAATGTGGTTATAAAATGGCATACATTTAAGAAAAATTCACACTTCAGTGTCCATGGTAAAGCAGCACAGTGCCTCCTGTGGACATGGGAATCCAAGCAGGGCTAAGAGCATGTGCAAGTGAAGCCGCCACACGGCTGAGTGCGCTTTTCCTCCTCTTGCAGATCTTCTTCGACTGTGCAGTTACTTCACAGGAGCCTGCCTCCCTCTGCTCCCGTGGGGAAGGGTTGGCCTGTCCCCAGGCAGCAGGCTCCAACTGAGCCCAGCCTCTCCTGCCAGGTCGGCAACCTCCAGTGCTTGTGGTCTCTCTATCTTGAGTGAGGTCCCACTGTACAGTGCCACCAACTACTCACCTATCTCCACAAGCCCCAGGAGCCGCTTCACGGTCTTCACTCTGACACCTTTCCCAGCTTTCCCCCTCTGTGGGGTGCTCCAGAGGATGTAGCCCTTCCCACCTGCAAGCTCCAGAGGACCTGGCCTGGATGCTGCCCCACCCTCACCCCATATACTCCTCCTTCCCCATGTGCCCTGCCCTGCCTCCAGTACTTGGCCTCTCCACTACACCAATCCCTACTGTTCCCTTCAGATCTCTGGTCCAAAACCACCTCCTGGAGGCTCTCCACACTCACCAAGCACTCCTGCTTTGTAATGCACACACTTAGCTTGGTTTCTCTCCCTCTGCCACTGGAACATCAACTCCATTCAGGCAGAAGCTCTGCTTTGTGCTCACTGTAGCTCCAACCCTCAGAGCAGTGCCTGGCACAAAGAAACCCCTGACAGATTTCTTAAAGGCCTGAATCTGCTCCAGGTATGGTGGTGCACGCCTGTACTCCTAGATACTTGGAAGGCTGAGGCAGGAGGACTGCGAATTTGAAGCTAGTCTGGACAGTTTAGCAAGTGCAGCGTCAAAAAATAAAAAACAGGGCTGAGAACGCAGTTCAGTGTAGAGCATCCCTGGGTTTTGCAGTGCCATGGAAAACAAGGACTGATTCCTCCTCAGGGCAGCACCTTTCCATCACTGCTGCTCCCCGGATGACAAGGAACATGATGGTCAGTTCTCTAGGCTTGTTTGGAAATACAATTTATTCCAATGCTATCTACACATTAGGGTAAGCAAAATGAGAATTTCCCATGAGTTTATACAGGCTTTGATAGTAAGAAATGCCTGGTGAGTGCAGAGAACTGTGCCTTGATCAGCACAGCCACCAGGGTTGAGAGCATACATACCCTGGGCACCTGGAAGCCCAGTGTCACATCTGATCACATCACCCCAGGCCACATCGCAGTCCATCAGCCTAGATTCATCTTGCTCTTCTCGCTCCCTTCCTCTCGCACACAGGAGGCAGGTGGCTGCACAAGTACAGATGCCCACCCACCTCCAAACTCCAGTCCTTTTCAAGAGCAAGTGTCGCATGAGGTACATGAGTTACCTGTTTAGTGACTTAATGTGCATAAAGCTGTGCTATTACTAACCCCATTTCCCCATGATCTCTCTGGTTTCTTCTTTTTTGAAAGAGAAAATCAATTTTATTGAGTATTTCATATGGCTTTCGTTGCTCCAACACTTAGTTGTGTATGTGGTGCTGGGGTGTGAGCGTGGGTCCTCACACATGCCAGACAAGCATGATACTGCTGAGTCACCACTCCAGCCCCTATCTGGTTTCTTCTAATTGCCAATTCTATGGTGCAGTGATCGCCAGCAATGCACCTGTGTGCCTATAGCAGAAACAACTGTACTTGGAGAGGTCCACCTAACAGGCCTCAAACTGAACTAAGTAAGTCAATTCTACTTGTTTATTTTTTTTTTAATTTTTTGCTATTGGGGATTGAACCCAGGGGCACTCTACCACCGAGCTATATCCCAAGCGGCGTTTTTTATTTTTTATCTCTAGATAGGGTCCCACTCAGGGTTGCTGAAACTGACCTTGAACTTGTGATCCTCCTGCCTCAGCCTCCCAGGTCTCTGGTATTACAGGAGTGTGCCACTGTGCCCAGCAAGTCTCTTCTTTGGTTTTTATCAGGTTGTGAATGATAAATTGTCATTGTTACATAAAACAGTATTTCATCACTGAACTTGCTAAAACCAAGCAATGCACGATCCTACATTTACCACTTCTATTTTTAACTACATAGTGACTGGATACTTAGCAAGTGTTTAAGTCTGCCAATGATAAAGTAACACCTTATTAGCACAAGGCATAATTCAGTAGTCCACTGAGATGCCACTGGCTGCCAAGCAACACTGCTCTGCCAACAGCAACAAGGGAAGCAAGAGCAAAGGTGCCTTGGGACATTGTCATCGGGAAGCCACTGCTGTGCTCCTGAGTGCTACCTTTGCCTTTTGATTTAAATCAGCGTTAGCTCACTTCATGATCAGTTCAGCTCACTGGGATTTGAGAACACCATGGTTTGCAACAAGTCTTTTAGACTTTAAATGTGTATGAATTGCACTTCTAATCCAAAACATGCTGCTACAGCACAGGGCCCCGCCTCCTGTTGCATCTAGCTCTGGCCCTGCAGAACCTCTCCAGTTCATCAGCCTGCCTTCTCCAGGCGTCGGGATCCTCCATTAGAGTGGTCTACTCCTGTCCACCTTCTATACCTCAGCTCAGCCATCCACAGGTCCACTTGAATCTAAGGAGGTTTGCTGTCTAATTTAAAAGAATGGTTGTTTCCTAAGGATTCACTGAGATAAATGTATTTCATTTGGGGACATAATGATTTTAGAACTTTATATTAACACTTAAAATCACAATAAAACTAAAATACTTACATCAAGTTGAATAAATTGCAAAAACTCTCCAACCAGCTCCTTAGACACCACCTGTACAAACGCCTCACGCTTCTCCATGATGGATAAGACTGTTTGAATGACATTTGCTTTGGAACCCTAGTGGAAAACACAAGCATACTAGAACTTACATTTGTAAATCCATCCTTTCCTACAAGATTTATTTGGCATTAATATCCAACAACTTCGAGAAATCCCTATACCACCTATCGTAGATAGTGTCTAACAATATAAATATAAAATTTAAATGCAAAATGTCATAATAATCTGAAAAATAATGTTTTCTTCACTGAGGATATTATCAAGATAATATCAATAATGTCATCAATTGTTAATGAAGTTACCAACTAAGGAAAGAACAAATTCAAATGGCCCAAGGAAGCTCACCTTCTCTCCCCTTTGAGTAGCTGAGGTGCCAGCTCAGGCAGATCCAAGCCTCTCCCTTTCTAAAGGGCCATTTCCCCATCAGGAGGATCCCACTTACAGTCCTCTTGTTATTCAACAAGACTTGTTATTCCAAATGAGGACGGGAGGCTCTGGGGACATCTAAGAGCTTATTTGGATGTGCAATAGGCAGGCTCAACCTCAGTGCCCTCCTCCCTGCTCCTGTGGGTTAGAGCTCAGGGGACTCCCAGCTCCCTCCTTCCTATTCACACTTATACCACCTGCTAGCCACACCCTCCTCTAAATATGTCCAACTAAACATGAAGAAATAGCAAATGCTGGAACATATTTATAACAGAACCCCTTACTTTAAAAATAAATGAAACCCAACTGCACTGTTATAAACAGAGGAATATGAAAAACCGCTGGAAGTAATTACAGAGATAGGAAGTCATCTTAACATCTAATCCTAGATTTAATTTCTAAATTGAACAAACAAAAGCAGAAAATAATCTCGGACTGATGACTCCCAACCTATGTACACCTCAATGGCTGAACTATGAACATGAACTTCCTACCGACTAAAAAAAGGGAGGGAGCCAACACTGGCCAGCTAAAAGTTTGATGAATAATAATGACTAGCACCAATTCAATGCTTTAGAAAACTAACCAGTCCCATAACACACAAGAAGCACATGTCACACACCCTAAACTGACAATCTGAAACCCTCCACTTTGCCCTGATTCTAGTGACTTTTTCCAGCTCCATGTCCAGGGTCCTGTTGAGTCAGTCCCAGGTCCAGGGCTCAATCCTTTAAGCTCATTCCCAGGTCTAGGGTTGGGGTCTTCTCTGGGTCAGCACTGAGTGCTGGGTCAGAATGCTTTCTCAGTCAGACTGGGTCCTCTCTGAGTCAGTTCCAAGTCCAGGTCTAGGGTCCTATCTGAGTCAGTACTATGTCCTGGGCTTCGGTCCTGCTTGGGTCAGGCCTAGGTCCAGGACAGGGTCTTGCTGGTCAGTCCCAGGTTCAGGGGTGGGGTCCTACCTAAGTCAGCCCACGTCAAGGGCTGGGATCTGGCCTGAGTCAGTCATGGGTCTAGGGCAGAGGTCCTGTATAAGTCAGTACAATGTCCAAGGCAAGAATCCTGCCTGGGTCAGTCCCAGGTCCAGGACTGGAGTCCTGCCTGAATCAGTCCCATGTCCTGGGCCAGGGTCACGGCTGGGTCAGTCCCATGTCCTGCGCTGGGGTCCTGCCTGAGTGAGTCCCCTGTTTTAGGAGGGGGTCCTTCATGGGTCAGTCCTGCGTCAACCCGTGTTTTAGGCCCGAGTCCGGGCTGGGCCAGTCCCATGTCCTGGGCTTGGTCCCTGGCTGGGTCAGTCCTGTGTCCAGGGTCGGGGTCCTGCCTGGGTCAGTCCCGCGTCCAAGGCCGTGGTCCTGCTTGCATCAGTCCGTGTTTTAAGCTGGGATCCTGGGCTGGGGCTCTGCCTGGGCCAGTCCCGTGCCCTGAGCTGGGTCCTGTCTGGTAAGCCCTGGGTCCGCTCTGCTCAACCCGGGTGGAGTCGGGGTCTCTCCGGCTACCCGCCCTTGGCGCTGGCTGCCGAGGCGCCGCTCGCGGCCCGTGTGTCCCGGCGACCCAGGTGTCGCCCGCGGCCCCGAGAAGCTGGCAGAGGCCACCCCATTCGCGAGCACTGCCGGACCGCGAACCCACCCGGCTCGTCTCTCACCTCGCCCGAGACCCGCCGTTTCCCGCGCTCGGACCAGATTCAAACACACCCGCCGGCGGCAGCGCGCGCCCGCCCTCCCGCGCGTCATTTACGGGCGCTCTCGCGAGAGCTGCGGTGAGGCCCCGGCCACGCCTACGCGCCCGGGCGTGCCGGCTCTCTTGCCCCGCCTCCTGGCGTGGCCTGGTCTCTGGACACGCTCTCGCGCTCCTGACGTCAGCGAGCTCGAGCGCGTCTCGTCGCCTCCCAGTCACAGGGCGTGGCGGAAACCGAGGCGAGAGGTTGAGAGGAAGGGAAGGAAGAGTGGGAGGAGAAGGAAGTGGCGAAGAGGAGGGAGATGGGAGCAGGGAGGAGGAAGAGGAAGGGAAGCGAGAGGAGGAGCAAGGGTGGGCGAACAGGAGGAGCGGGGAGGAGCTGGAGAGAACAAAGAGGAGGAGCAGGGAGGAGGAAGAGGAGGAGGGGAGGGAAAACAGGAGGAGCAGGATGGAGGAGGGACAGCAGAGGGGAGGAGGAGGGTGGAGGAGGGAGAAGAAGAGTAGGGAGGAGGAAGGGCAGCAGAGAGCTTGTGAGTCCTTAGTTATGCAGTAAGTTCTGACAGTAGTCTGTGTTGATGACACTGTACTCAGGAGGGCCCAGCTAGGTTTGCTTTTTAGAGAACTCATGGACTCTGGTGTGGACGTGGTCAACACCTCTTGTCTGAGTGTGTGGCACATGGCGACTCCAGCAAAGGCTTCCTCCGGCTGATCCAGGAGCATGGCAGAAGCACCCTGACTGATCCCGTTGCTGCAGACATCCTGCTTGCTGTGATGGCTTGCTTATGCAGCTGTCCCTGTCCTTTGCCCACGCCCAGCTGTGATCCAGACCCCAGTGTGGCACATCTGTGGCGCTTCCCTTCTTTGGCTCACCTTGCCTCAGACCTCCTAGTAGTGCAGCCCCCTGCCGGGCCAGGACTGTGCTCCACTTATGGAAGTGATGTTTCTGATGTCCGGAGTTGAAAAGCACCCAGGTGCTCTATGGCTCACCTTGCTTCCCTAGACAGTGCTGGCTACTGTAGTGACAGTGCCACTACAGTCTCATGGAGACCTTTAGGGCTCAGAGCAGGAGATGGAAGCCTGTGCAGACACTGGGAGCATGAAATGCTTTCAGCCCATTCTGGTCTGTATTTCTAATACCCAGCCAATCAAATACCATACCAGGCTTACACATTTCACGGAAAGGCTGCAAAGGGGTTAGAGGATTACAGGAGCCTACACCAAGAGGTGGGACAGAGAGATGTGAATGGAGGAAATAAAGGAAAAAGTGAGTGACTCACAGAAACACAGGTTATTTTGGAGAAACCTGCAGAGGCTGGGACCCCTCCTTCACTTAGACCTGGGGTAGATGTGGGGGAGCTCGTGGACTAGGCCATCGCTAGGCAGTTGCCAGAGAAGGGTCCTTCCTGATGATGGTGGAGTGTTGTGTGGGGTCTAGGGTCAAGTGAGTCAGAGTAACCGTGAGATGACTCATTCTGAGGTGGAGGATATGTTTGAAAATGACATGGACGTGAGTACATCAACTTCTACCTAACTGAATGTAGAGGGTCACTGTAGTCAGGTGCAGTGACCACACCTGTAATCCCAGCAACCCAGGAGGCTGAGGCAAGAGGACTGCAAATTCAAAGTCAGCCTCAGCAACTTACCTAGGCCCTAACCATCTTAGGCCCTACCTCAAAACAAAAATTGAAAGTGTCTCAGTGGTTAATGCCCCTGGCTTCAATCCCTGATACAAAAACAAACACAACAAAATAGGTGGTCAGATAAGGGTGCATTTTCATTTGCTTTGTTCTGTTTAGTTTTTGTGAGGTTGGGGCTGGCACTCAGGGGCGTTCTGCCCAGCCCTTTTTCTTTATTTTTATTTTGAGACAGGGTCTTGCTAAATTTTCCAAGTTGGTTCTGAATTGTGAATTCCCTCCTCAGGCTCCTTGGTAGCTGGGATCACAGGTTTGCACTGCGCAGTTCGAGTAAGGGTTTTAAGAGTTGTCAAGGCAGAGTGTCATTCAACTGGAGGCTCAGCTTGGAGCAGGCCCAGCGTCATTTTTACAGGGAAGCCTGGAGGGACAGAAGCAGAGGTTGATTGCCCAGGAGATCTTCCTGGGCAAGGTTTCTGATGAGTGATCAGGTGACAGGGTTGGGGTGCTGCTGTGCACAGTATCAGGGGCTCTTCCTCTGAGGGGTCTTAGGTGAGGGGGATGCATCTGGTGAGCTGAGTGACCTGCAGAGGCTGGTGTTCCTGCTATGACTACAGATGTCCACATGTCAGGTGCTCCTGTTGTGCCTAGATCGTGAATCCCCAAAGACTGCCAGGGAGCCGTCTCCGATGCAAAAGCAAGAGGGCCTTTGTTGCAAACTCGAGCTTGGGCTCACAGCCTTCTCTGACGCAGCAGGTACTGGCTGAGAGCCCCGAGTCTAGATTCAGTGGATTTTTATGAGCCCCACAGTAGAGTGGGAAATTGGAACAAAGCAAAGTACACAATTGGCTGATCTTTCAACATACATGGTTTGGACATAGATATTGACATACATATTGACATAGATGGTTTGGGATGTGAGACATTGGCTTGTCAGCTCCTGATCTGTTGTTTGCCAGAGGCCAGGCTAATCTTGTCTTATGTGGTAAACTCTTTGTTCTAGTGACCTTCCTGGAATCGGCTATCTGAGCTCCAGGAAATAGAACCCTAGGCCTGAAATCTTTCTTGCCCCAAACGCAGCCTGTCATGGCCATGGTTCAGCTCCCTTTTCACTCCTGACCAAGTACAATTAAGTGGACAGAAATAAGTATGTATCAACTTGTGCCTTATGGTGGTGCTGGCAAATTGTGGTTGTTGACTTGTACAAACAGGGTGTGGAGTCATTGAATCTTGGCACTGATAGATATGGAAAATTACCTGAAATCACTCATGTGAGCCAGGCAGCAAACCCCCTACTCACTATTTTGAAATCTGCTAACTCTGGGCCCTTATCAGAAAAATCACACTCCACCGAACTCCTGTTTTAACCAGGAAACTAGCACCTGCTTCCCTCACTCCTCATTCCCTCTTTATCTACCCCGGACTGTAAATAGCAGGTTGGTCCCAGACTCCACTGGGCCTCCCCGCCGCAGGTTTCTCCGAAATAAACCTGTGCTGCTGTTGAGCAGCTGCTCTTCTCTCTCTCTTTCCTTCATTCATGCCTTTCCTTACATAATGGTGCTGATACCCAGGACAGGAAGGAGCGCTTTTTTTTTCTGGGTTTTTTAAAATTTATTTTTATTAGTGCATTATAGTTTTATATAATGTTAGGATTAGTTGTCACATATTCCTAGATGCACACAATGCAGCAATACAATTTGTTCAATATCCACCCTTCATCCCTCTACCTCCCTCCTCCCTTCCCCTGGATCCCTTGCCTTTCTTCTGAGTCCTACATTGTTCCTAAAAAACCCAAATACAGTGACATAATTTTTATACCTATGAAGAACATTTCTATATATATGGCTATAGTATACACAGTGACATTTATAACTGCTTGGAATGTACCTTGCTTTATCTCAACTCCAACATTTCCCCTTCTCCTCTCTTCCTATCATCCCTTGTTATTCTTCAAAATATTTGACAATGGGATTAAACATTTACATTTTTGTACAGGTATGCAGCATAGCATGTTCAAATATCTTATGAAGTATCTTGCAACTGATTCTCATAAATATTAACATTTTGCATTTTTTGTTTTATGGATCTAATAAATGTTTGTCTACTTTACTCCCAAGCCTGGGTTTAGGTCCAGCCTCAACAAATGAAGGAAAACATTTGGCCCTTGACTCTCTGGGTTTGGCTAACTTTGCTCAGCAAGATTTCTTCCAATGCCATCCATTTATCTTCAATGAATGCAATATCATTGTTTCTAATAGCTGAGTAGAGCTCCATTGTATCCATTCATCCAGTGATGGGCACCTGGGTTGGTTCCATAGTTTAGCTATTGTAAATTGAGCTGCTATTAAATATAACATGAATTTTGCTGTGTCGCTATAACATGCTGATTCTAACTCCTCTGGGAAAATACCCAGAAGAGGGATAGCTGGATCATATGGTGGATCCAATCCTTTTTTTTTTTTTTTTTTAAGAGCAAAGGACAGTGAGTGAGAGAGACAGAGAGAATCAATTTTATTTTGAGTTTTTCACATTGCTTTCATTGCTCTGACAGTTGTGTACATGGGTGCTGGGGTTTGAACCTGTATACTTGTGCATGCCGGGCAAATGCCATAACCGCCAAGCCACCACTCCAGCCCCCAACCCTAATTTTTTGAGGAATCTCCACACTGCTTTCCAGAGCTGCTGGACCAGTCTGCAATTCCACCAATAGTGTGCTAGTGTTCCTATCGCCCCACAATCCCTCCAGCATTTGTTATTATTTGTATTCTTCATCTTTGCCAGTCTGACTGAAGTGAGGTGAAATCTTAATATAGTTTTGATTTGCATTTCTCTGATTAACAGTGATTTAGAACAGTTTCTCATGTATTCATTGACTTGCTCAATGTCCTCTGTTTAGCTCTCTGGCCCATTTATTGATTGGATTGTTTGTGGTTTTGTTATTGAGTTTTCTGAGTTCTTTGTAAATTTTGGATATTAGCCCCTGTCAGAGGGACCACAGGCCATGATTCTCTCCTATTCTGTAGATTGTCTCTTGACTGTTTTGACTATTTCCTTGGATGTACAGAAACTTTTTAGTTTAATGGCATCCCACTCATTAATTTTTCACCATAATTCTTTCACTTTAGGGTCCTTGTTGAGGAAATCATTACCAACTCCCATATGCTGGAGTGTTGGTCCTAATTTTTATTCTAGTAGTTGTATGGTAGCTGGTTTAATTACTAATTCCTTGATCCATTTAGATTTGATTTTTGTGCACAGTGAGAGATAAGAATCTAATTTCAGTTTTCTGCAAGTGGCTGTCCAGTTTGTCCAGCACCATTTGTTGAATAGGCTATCTCTCCTCCATGTTATATTTTGACCCCCTTTGTCAAAGATCAGATGTTTAAAATTTTGTGGGTTTGTCTCAGAGTCTCCTATTCTATTCCATTGGTCTTTGTTCCTATTTTGATACCAATACTGTGCTGTTTTTAATACTACAGCTCTATAGTGTAATTTTAGATCTGGTGTTGCAAAACCACCTGTTTCATCTTTCTTGCTCAGTAATGTTTTGGCTATTCTGGGTTTCTTGTTGTTCCATATGAATTTGAGAATTGCTTTTTCTATGTCTGTAAAGAATGACATTAGAATCTTGATGGGGATTGCATTGAATCTGTACAGTGCTTTTGGCAGAATGGCCATTTTAATTATATTAATTCTGCCTAACCAAGAGCATGGAACATTTTTCCATCTTCTCAGGTCTTCTTCAATTTGTTTTCAGTGTTTGATAATTTTCCTTGTAGAGGTCTTTTACTTCTCTTGTTAGATTAAATCCCAAGTATTTTATTCTTTTAGAGGATATTGTAAATGGGACCTATTTCCTAATTTCTTCTTCTGCTTAATATGTTGGCATATAGGAAAGCTATTGACTTACGGGTGTTGATCTTGTAGCCTGCTACTTTGCCAAATCTGTTTATTAGTTCTAGCAGTTTTCTGGTGGAGTTTTTTGGATCTTCCAGATATAGGATCATGTCATCAGTAAAAATGGATAATTTGACTTCCTCTCTTCCTGTACTTACCCTTTTGATTTCTTCCTCTTGCCTGATTGCTCTAGCCAGGGTCTCAAGGACTATATTGAAGAAAAGTGGTGAAAGCAGGCAGCCTTGTCTTGTTCCTGAGTTCAGTGGAAATGTTTTCAACCTTTCTCTATTTAGTATTATACTAGCTGAGGGTTTGGCATATTTGATCCCTATTTTCTCTAGAGTTTTGAGCATAAATGGGTAATGGATTTTATCAAAGGCCTTTTCTGCATCTGTTGAGATTATCATATGGTTTTTGTCCATAATTCTGTTTAAGTGATGAATGACATTAATTGATTTGCGTATGTTAAACCAGTCTTGCATACCTGCAATGAAGCCCACTTGATCATGATGAGTTATTTTCTTGATGTGTTTTTGAATGCAGTTTACAAGAACCTTATTATGAGGGATATTGGCCTATAGTTTTCTTTTTTCCATGTGTCTTTGTTGGGTTTTTGTATCAGAGTTATGGTTGCTTCATAAAAAGTGTTTGGGTGAGTTCCCTCTTTTTCAATTTCTTGGAATAGCTTCATAAGGAGAGGTGTTAGCTCTTCTTCAAAGGTGTGGTAAAACTCCATAGAGAATCCATTAGTTCCTGGGGTTTTCTTCTTTAGAAGACTCTTAGTTGCTGAATGAATTTCAGTGCCTGTTATTGGGCTGTTTAGGATTTCAGTTTGGAGATGTTGTATGTATCTAGAAATTTGTCCATTTTGTCCAGATTATCTGATTTAGAGGAGTATAGTTTTTCAAAATATGTTCTGATAATCTGTTTGATTTCAAGGGGGTCAGTGGTGATCACCCACTTTTCTTAGGTGATTTTGTTGATTTGTTTTGATTCTTACCTTCTTTTAGTTAGATTAGCTAGGGGTCTGTCAATTTTATTTAATTTTTTAAAGAACCAGCTCTTTGTTTCATCAATTCTTTTTATTTTTGTTCTCAATTTCATTGATTTCAGCCTTGATCTTAATTATTTTCCCTCAAATTTGAAGCTGAGTTTTGCTGGGTATAATATTCTCATCTGCTGGATGTGGTCATTCAGGCGTTGAAAGATCTCTTTTCAAGATATTCTCGCTTCCAGAGTCTGAAATGAAGTCAGATGTGATTCTGATTGGTTTGCCTCTGAATGTGATTTGGGGTTTCTGCCTTGCTGCTTTCAATATTCTTTCCTTGATTTCCCTGTTGTACATTTTGAATATGATGTGTTTGGTGAGCTTCTCATTTGATTAGGCCTATTGGGTGTCCTATAAGCTTCCTGGATGAGCATATCTGACGCCATATGGGCAAAATTTTCTTTAGCAATTTCCTTGATAATGTGCCATATCCCATTTGTTTGTGTTTCAATTTCTTCCTGCATCCCAATTACTCTTAGATTTTCTTCTCATTTCATCCCATTTTAAAATTTCTGTTCATGTTCTGTGATTTTTTTTTCTTTTTTGTCATCCACACACTCTAACTTACTCAGCCTGTCCTTATTGTCAGAAGTTCTTTCTTCAAGAGCTGAGGTTCTGTTTTCTATAGAAGCTAGTATATTATTAAATTCTTCCATGGTTCCTCTCATGTTGTTGACTACAGATTTTAGTTCTGTTACTTTATTTTTGAGTATGTCTATTTCTTTGATAATAGAGTTTTTCATCTCTTGAGTTTTCTCACTTAGTCCTTTCATTATATCTTCCTTTAGCTCATTGTTCCTTTTAGTAATCAGATCATTGATATTATTTTCAAGGTTTTCATCTCAACCCCTATCCATGGCATCCTTTGTGGAGGAGTTTTGGGTTTGAGGTGAACCTCTCCTTGTTCGTTCTTCATTTTGAAGAGCTTCTTGTGGATCTCTGAATTGAGATTTCCTGAGGGGAAGGT
>PVKS010021603.1:0-34974 GCA_004027875.1 Aplodontia rufa | reverse complement strand
AAGGAAAAATACCATTACTTGAATGATGTAACCAACCACTGCCTTGAAATCCTACAGTGCTTTTCTGTTTTAGTCAAATAATTTAAAACTCCCCATTCACTATGACTGTACAACTGCTTCAGCAGAGAGGACGCTCCCACAAGTGTGGCTCCATAGACCACCACAGATGGACACTAATTAAGTTTAATTCGGCCTTCCAAAGAGTTCCACCAATAAATCAGTTTCACTACTCTTGCCTGTCTCTAAGAGTCGATGATTAGAGAGCTGGAAGAACCCTCAAAACTACTACCTGATAGATAAGAAGGTTGAAGTTGAAAGTTTGTCATTCCCCAGGACACATGCCCATGTACTAGCACATCTGGGGCAAGAAGGCAAGGTTTATTTCTAAAGCACTACTCTCTTATCATAAAGGGGACTATACTGACAGCAAGGAGAAATATATGACTAATATTCAAGCTCTGTTAAGATAATTTTCCTATCACTTATTTTCTCCTTTAACACATTTTTTCTCTTTCAAGAATGCAGGCTAATGCTGACTTTTCATTCATCAATTTCTGGATCATTCATTCATTTCTTTAATAAGTATTCTGAAGACCTATATGGCTTACCACACTCTCTGTGGGATTAAGGATGGCATTAATCATAGATTTTCTGAAAGAGACACATCTTGAATGTGGTCTTGAAAACATAGATAAGCAGAGGAAATAGGAGCCTATTACAGAGGAGACACCACAAGGAGATGTAGAAAGGATGGATGGGGCAGGAACAATCCAGAAGATGCTTCTCTGATTAACAAGTGAAAAATGGCCTTGGAAAAGCAGGAATGAAAGAACAAGCAAAGGAGGGATGTAGCAGGAGAAATAATGTTCTAAACTAAATAATTCAACATTTCTCCACATCTATTACATGCAAAACACTCTGCTTTGTACAGGTGATACATGATTAAGTGAACATTTCTTACCTTTTAGGAAATTAGAGTCTAGCAGGGAAACAAATATGAAAATCAGTAATTAATATAATGCCGTAGAAATGATCATATGCATTTATGACAAAGGTGGACAAATATGTTAAATCAAATACAAGACTCAGAAAAGGCTTGATAAAGCTAGAGATTACTGAGATTATTTTGACTAAGTAGGGGCTGGTTTTGGGGAATAGGTGTTTCGGAGGAGGAGACGGTTTGCAGGCAGTTGGGAAGGATGTGCACTGTTAAAATTTCCATATTTACATACAAATATATGATCTATGGACATATCTCAAGAAATACTAAATTTATTTCTGCATTTCCCTCATCTCTGTTCAATAAATGATAATAGAGCAAATACCTAAAATTGAGAAATAGTCTTCAACTAGCCGTAATAGAAAAGACCACTGTGCAACAATGGGCCTTTCCTTCCTTCTGTGATCTTTACTGTCTACCTGTCTACCTTTTCTGATCTAACATGGAGATGCTAGGAAAGAATAGCACCATGAGAAACACATTCTACACGTGAATTTCCACATTTCAGTTTTGGAAGAATGTTATTAGCCAAAACAGTTAATATTACCACTTCCATTCCTGGACTGGCTTCTTCTCACCATTCAACCATCATCACTGTAAAATGCATTTTTTAGAAGACTAATTCAGAACAATATATTGTTACTAGTATAAAAATTCGGTGCTATCCATCTTCTCTTGCTGTAATTGGTCACTATAGTGAGCAGGCCTGACAGTTTGCAGATTAAAATGTAAACACTGGGCTTGACTCAGTTATGTTGAGGCCAACCATTTCTGACAGTCTCTGCAACGTGATAAACACCGTCTGTCTACAGTTCCCCTGTATTTGAAAGTTACGACAAACATTTTGCTGAAATGTAAACAACTGACATCATGACTGGTGAAGCAGTGGGCTGCAAATTTATCTAAAATCAAGAAAACAAAGATCTTGTTTGACACTAGATAAACCATTAGTGGTCACCAAGGGAGCAGCTTTGGGAGGTCATAAGTGTTGTCATCAGTCTTCAAAAAATACGCACCAAAAATATTGTTGCAACTTAGTTGAGGCAAGAATTATATGAGAAACAAAAGGATTAAAAGTCAGTAGAAAAGGAGCAACTGCTTCTCTTTAAAGTACAGCTTTAAATTGGAAAAGAATTTAAAAATTAGTTAGCTTTAATTTCTGGTATTGCAATGATTATAAGTAGAAGAGCAAAGAATAAAATTTATAATTAATTTTTCTTAAAATTTAATGAATTCCATGCTCCCATTTCCTCAATTTTATGAAAGATAATTGTTATTCCTCCTATTTATGGCTTTCTAGGAAAGTTATAGAAGTCCAAATGTATGAACAATTCTCTTGAAGACTTTATCTTGAAATTAATATGGGATGGCAAATCAGTCTATTATTTTATAATGATAAATTATAAGGTTAAATCATTTATAAATTATAAGATTAGAATACTGATGACTGAATTTTATGTCAGTCTACAAATTTTTACAATTTTTACATCTTTATTCTCAGGCTACATCCACTGTGAACTTAATGGTGACTTTAAACATTTGGGGAAAAGGTTAAAATTTTTCATTTCTAAGCATGTAAAAATGCATTTAAAAATGGAATAGAGGTCACTTCAAGACATAGTAACAAATCTATTTAATGTCAGGCCCCCAAATCAAAAGCTTGTCTTTTGATGATCTATATAATAATGTATATTTTATATAAAACAATTCAAATTATGATAAACTAAAATACTCATTTCTTCTGATGGATTTATTTGGGTTAATCTTCAGTCACTCTGAAAATATTCTGAATATTGTCAAATGCATTGCTTTTTAAAAAAAGTTCAAATAAAGCAGATATCCCTATTATGCAAATGCAATAAAATAATCTGTACATTTTACCTTGTTCATATTAATTAAAATAAAAATTAACATAACCTTGTTGATATTATACCATTATATTTTCAATCAAAACTATTCGATTCATTTTGAAAAACATGCAATTATAAAATTGGAGATAATATGATAAAGTTTTAAAGCTAGTTTAGTTCTTTCCTCTGCCTAATTGAGTCTGATTTTTCATAGAATATTGGTTTTGTCAAGTGGTTTCTTTTAAACTGCCAGTCATCTCTGAAAACATCTAATACCAGCCAAAAAGGAGTGTAATAATATTTTCTAGTTACAGCATAGTTCTAATTTCTTTAATAATCTGCATGCCAGCTTTATCTGCTTCTGTTTGTCCTTTGATGGAGCTTTGTAGTTTTTCTTATGTCTTTATCCATTTTTTGTTCTTTATACTAGTCAAGATGCTGACCCTGTTTTTCCCTGTTTGACCCTGGTTATACTAGACTAGCATCAGGTAAGTACTTTGCTGTCGTGGTTCATTCAATAGGGACCATAATTTTCTAGCTTCCTCCACCAAATCTATCCTGGCCCAAAGTGTAGAATATATATCATGGATGGCTTTGGCTTAAATTCCCAAGGTGTAGGACAAAATCTCTATCCTAATCATGATATGAAAGCAAGCTTATAAACTACTTAAAAAGTTTAGTGATCTTTATAGGCAAGAAAGTCTTCTTAATAATGTAATCTATAATGCTGTACATTTGGCCTATTTCTATTCTATCCTTAAAGAAATTAGAATAGTGTATGTTAAATCTTTGTATAAAAGCCTTTACACATTACATTAGCTTATTTGTTAGTTTTTCTGAGTTAACTTAATAATCTCATCTACTCATTCATTTAGTGGTTTCTTCAGTAGGTCTTAATGGAGTATCTTGCAAAATGTCAGACATTGGAATAAGTTCTAGGGACATAGAGACAAAAGGATCCTTAATTACTGAATTTTATAAGACAAACAAGTAAACAAACTGTTGCAATACAGCAATGCTGTTCAACCATGGATACATCTCAGAATTATTGATGGAGATTTTTGTTTAGTTGGTCTATGGTGATCCAAAGCACCATTTTCAATTTTTATGATAAAAAAATCCAATACAACAAAGGAGAGAATTCCTCCAGTCCTGTATTTCCTTCTTTTGTTTCTGATTTTGATGGTATTGGGGATTAACCTAGGCATGCTCTGCCACTGAGCTATATATCTCAGCCCCTTTAAAAAAATTTTTTTTCCTTTAAGACAGAGTCTTGTTTAGTTGCCCAGGCTGGTTTTGAATTTGCAATTTTCCTTCTTCAGCCTCTCAAGCCCCTGGGATTACAGGCACATTCTACCATGCTTGGCCTGTAATTACTTTTTAAAATTTCCAAAGTTGGGGTTGTGGTTCAACCCCAACAGGCATGGACAATAAGAGCCATGAGGGAATTAAACGTGAACAGGTGGGATTGATTGCAGAGAAAGGACAGCTTTTCTGGAGTGATGACACACATGGTGTGTGTGAGTGTATGGCAGAAAGAGCAGCCCATTAGGAAGACTTCCAAAGGATATAACATACAAACTGCTCTTCAACATTCCAAGCTCACTGTTATAATGATGGCTACAGATTTTTTTCCTGCAGTCTTCTTTTCGTGGCTAGGTTAGGATTCCCAAAGAAGGGACTGCAGTCCTTTCTCTGCACAGATGAATAGCGCTGTACATCCCTTATAAGTTACTCTAACTGGGGGATCTTAAAAGATAGGGAAAGGAGGTGAGCCTCTCACAAAAAGTGGCCATACTGCAATATGTACTGAAAGTTACCCTTCTAGAAATATATGTCCCACAGCAATACATATGTCTCCAGCAAAATATGAAGAACATACTTTCATTCAACCAATTCTGCCCATTAACTACTACTTTCATTTTTAGAAAAAGTGTAGGAGCATAAAGTAAAATTCAGAACATCTTTTCTTCTTTTGAAACCACAGTGTTCAAAACATCATCTTGGGGATGGAGTGATAATTCAACAGTTTTTTCAGAAATTATGGTCTTGCAAGTTGGTATGTATCTGTACCCCTCATTTACATTTGGATACTATCTATAATAAAAGGCACATTTTAATGTAAAACATAAATCTTAACCTGGGCCATGAAAACATGCTGGAGTCAAATACATTTGGTGGATCTGTTATAAATTTAACATTTATAATTATAGATTGTTCAGTTTATCACTCCCATGATATGATCACACTATCATCCTCTGATAATATATAGGAAATTTCAATCTATACCATTAAGGCCTTTATGCATTTGAAGCATCAGCACAGTTCCTTCACATGCTCCACAAACATTTATGGAAAACATAATTTGCTTGGACTATTACCTAACCTATAAGCATTGCTGACCTACAGAAATGTACCAATATTTCACTAATTGGCTCTACTTTTCATTCAGGCTCTAGGTTCTGCATAATTTGCATGGGCAACAAAGGCCTTGTTTGTTAAGAGTAGATCAGTTAATTATAGAGTGGAAATCAGTTTATGAATCATCTCAAGATAAATATAATCAAAGAGTCAAGAGATCTGGGTTCAGCTCACAGTAGTAAGGGTCTTAGATGAGCTGTGGACCTTTATTACCTTACTTACTTAATTGAGAGCATTGGCTAATTAATGTTACAGTTACTTCACTTTTAACATTCCATAGTTCTTTATAAAAAATAGGAAAGTACGTGGTAGGCTTAACATACACTTTATTGAATAAAAATTTAAGCAGGTGTGATGGTGAGCACCTGTAATCCTACCTACTCAGGAGGCAGGAGGATTACTAGCACAAGTATGAGATCAGCCTCAGCAACACAGTGAGAATCTATCTCATAAATAAATAAATAAATATGTACATACATACAAATACAACCATTCTGAGTTGGGCACAGTAACACATGCCTGTAATCCCAGATTCCCAGGAAGCTGAGGTCAGAGGATCATGAATTCAAGACCAGCCTCAGTAACACAGTAAAAGGATTTCTCTAAATAAATAAATAAAACCAATAAAATCATTCTGAAAGTATGTCATGAAAGAAAAGTATATTTAATAAACTACAAAGACTACTGCTATATTTTACAAGATTTCACTTCTCTTATAAACAAGACATTGAAATATTGAATATCCTACTCATGCACTAAACTTCTCAAATCAAATAAAAAACATTTAAAAATATATTTTTAATCCCAGCTCTGCCACTTACTGTGTAGGTTTAGCCAAGTTAGCTAATCTCTATGTCTCAATGTCCGTACATTTCATATTGGGATAACACTATACAGAACAGGGTAATACTAACAAGTGCTGCAGAAGTAGACACTCAACTAAAAGGCAGGATATTTTGTTTGTTTGTTGTTGTTCTCCTACAAACATTTTCCAGCTTTAAAACGGCTGATGGATTAATAATACCTAGTTTGGTAAAGATGAGTGTGCAAACCAAGGCTAGGCATATAACATAACATAAGAAATTCTTTCAGCTGATCTCCACTTAGTCAAACTGCTGGGACCCATGCTATTTCCTCTGTAAAACATGCAAACTGATATCTACATCCCAGTGAATGGTCTTGGCTCTGAGTGTGAGGCTACAAATAGGTAGATTCTATCAGTTACCAAGCAAGTTAATATCAATTTGGTCTTGACTATAATTATATAGTTTAAAAATTTCCATAAAACCTATATTCAATGCTTCGAAAACAGATTTAGTAATAGCAATGGTTAATAAAAAAAAAAAAAGTGCCAGCAAACTAGTTATAAACGAGACAAGTGAAAGACTGAGAGGAACACGTAAAGATCAAGAGGACTGATCGTGGGGCTGGAAAGGTGGCTCGGCAGTGGAGCACTTGCTTACCTGGCATGCTCGAGGACCTGGGCTAGATTCCTAGCACCACATATACAGCTAAGTGGAGGAAAAACAAAAACCAGATGAAAAAATAAAATTGTCTCTCTTAAAAAAAAAGGACTGACCATGAACTCAGATTATAAGTGCCTGTTTTACTTAAATAAAACCTAAAAAGTGGAATTTGTAGACAACCTATTATAGATATGGTTTAGTGTAAGAAAAGTGAAATGGAACTCCAAAGAAAAGAGAGAAAATTGGTGAGCAAATGTATACTTAAATATTTTATAGTAAAATATTTAAGGTATTTAGATATTTTTTTTTATCATGACTTCTTGGTTTGACTTTTGGGCTTACCCAACCATTGTTTCCAATTATATTGGCTAAGACTGTTGCTACTTTTTAACATTCCTGAAGGATAATTTAGCATTTTAAAATTGAACTTTCAGTTCAATATCTAGTAAATCTTACCTGAAAAGTAAGCCCAAGTCCATGGTGGTACACACATAAGATGTATGAGACAATGAGAAAGCAAAATCTCAAAACAATCAAAACAAATATCCACCAACAGGGAAATCATTAAATAAGTTGTAGATACACATAATTCCATGGAATAATATGCAGTGTTTAAAAATAATTCACAGGCATGTATGTAGTTGTTGGAATGAACCTAACTAACATGTTTAATTATAAAGCTCTAATAATAACAGGTAATTTCCAGGGTACGACATTCTCTTTTGGATGATTGGTTTATTTAAACCATGTGTAGCCACCTTTTTAAAATAAAAAAATACATCTAACTAATTACAAAAGGATTAGGTATATCTTCATGTATTGGCATAGAATAATGTACTCTTTTTTCTTTTAGAGAAAGAGGGAAAAACGAGAGAGAGAGAGAGAGAGAGAGAATGAGAGAATCAATTTTATTTAGTTTTTCACGCAGCTTTTGTTGCTCCAAAACTTCATTGTGTACGTGGTGTACATGATGCTGGGCTTTGAACTCACGTACCTGTGCATGCCATTGAGCCACTGCTCCTGCCCTAAAATAATGTGCTCTAATATATTGTTTACAAAATGATAGAACTACATATGCATATAAACACATATATTTTGTTTTTGTTTTTTTAATGAGAAGAAAACACTATTAGGGACTATATGTATATGCATAGAAATATGCATAGAAAAATGGATACATTCTAAGTTATTACATTTATAACATCTAAGCAGAAGGACTAGAGGAAACTGAGAAGGTTCTTACTTATGCCATTTATACATTTATGTATTGTATAATTTTAAAACAATGAATGTATTATAGTAATAAAATTATTTTGCTTTTGAAAAGAAAACTTAAATGCCCCCTCAACAGAAGACTAGCCAAATAAATTATAGTAACCTTTTATGTTAGAACATGATGTGATCCTTATAATTATGTTTGTGGGGATTAATGAAGAAAATGTTTAGATGTTACACATTTTGTTACACATTATTTTAATAGAATAAAACTAGAATATTTCATATTTTGATTTAAATAACCATATATCTTCTATTTGAAATATTTGTAATTGCAATCTTAAGTGGAAAAGAGCTGCTGTAATCAACGTTATATTTTCTGAGGACAATTCAGTGTCCATCTCAGGACATTAAGCAGAGGAAAATCAATGCAACCAACTTATACCTATTGTAGACTTGTATGGATTTGCTCTTTCTACCCTTCCCCCCACATGATGGCATATTTTTGTTCTCTTTAGAGAACTTCAATTAATAACATTAGTCTTCTATTCTGTTAGTGATAGACACGACCAAAGACATGTAAGATAGGCTTGCTGATTCCTTGACTTCCTGGTTAACAGGAGAATTACTGCCCCCTCTATAAATGACTCTATATGCTTCTTGTCATAAACATAGTGACAGCTCCTGAAATCAATCTTTCATGACCTTATTGATTAGGGCACTTAGAAATAATGAGACTTCACTAGTGGCAGAATAATGCTTAGAAAAAGGAAAAAAAATACTCCAATGGAGGCTTTCCTATTAACACTGCCAAAATTTATCTTCCTATTGCCCTTTTCCTATTACAGACATTCACCTAGAAAAGGCGTAAGATAAAAAGTTAATAATCAATTTTGTGGTTCATGTATTTTTCTTAATACTTGCTATTAACATTTTTTTAAATTAACAAAATAAATCTATCTGAAAACAATTTGGATCACTGTCTTCCTAACCTGTGAGATCAGGGTATAAATGCTAAATGAGAATACATGAATTTTTCTAACTATGGGATAAAAGCTACTTAGGAAAAATCTGGACATCCTAGAAAGGAAAAGTTTTGAAAACTTTCACTCATTTGAGTACTTTCTGCTTAGTTTATATGATCATACTTTAAAATGCAATACAAAATATTTCAGAATTGTACATAACCCCAGAGGTCTTCTAATTCAATACATATCTCATATTGTAGTCCAGAGAAGGGAAGGGACTTGTCTAGAGTTATACCTTAATAGGGCTAGAATTAGAATCCAGAATTCCCATATAAGTTCTGGGATAAGACAGTTTTACCATGACCCCTTAAGGTGAGAATTCACATGGCTGATGAAAAAGGAAGAATAATTTCACTTCTTTTACTGCCGCCCCTATCCCCCACCCCTGTCCCTAGTACTGGGGATCGAACCTTAGGATGCTTTACCACTGAGATACATTCACAACAGTAAAAAATAAGCTGCTGAGGCTGGCCTTGAATTTCAATTCTCCTGCCTCAGTCTCCTGAGTCACTTGGCATATGTCACCATGCTGGGCCATTTCTTTACTACTTATATAAGCCTTACGAGATCTAGGATGTAGTTTGGAAATATAATCATGTTTTATTTAAAATGTGGGACAGAAGAGACGTGTGCCCTATGTATGGTATCAAACATATCACAGGTGCTCAATTTACACAGGCATGCCTCTGGGTATATTTCCATGGTTAACATTTTTCTAGTAGAATAACTCTTGACTTTTAATATCTAAATTTCACAGAACATACTTATCACCCAAAACAAAGGTTATCAGATGATATGTACAAAGGAAAAAACCCCACCAAACTCAGAATATTTTTTAAACACAACATTTATATTGTTACATTTCAAATATAATTTGTAGACTATAAGAACATGTAGCTATTTTGGAAAATGCATTGAATGGTAACAAAATGACATATAATAAACAATACAAAGCAAAATTTCTGATACATATTTATTCCTCATATATGCATTTTCTTGTGTTTTAGTACAGTATAGGAAATTGGCTGGGGTTTAAGGTTGACATATTGTGCATTTTTTTTCTTATTTAAAATAATAGAAAGTAGGACTGGATTGGTGACTAAGTGGCATTGCACTTGCCTGGCAGGCACGAGGACCCAAGTTCAAACCCCAGCATCATATACACGACTAAGTGTCAGAGCAATGAAAACCAGATGAAAAACTAAATAAAATTGATTATCTCTTTCTATCTCCCTTGCTTTTAAAAAAATAAAAGGAAGTAGGTTCATAGTTACCATTTCCACACAGAATGGATCCATTCCAGGAAGATTCTCATGGCACGAGGGAAATTTTCAAGGTAGACAATGGGATGGGTGGAAATGAGGAATGACTACTAATAGGTACAGGGTTTCTTTTAGAGGTAAGGCAAATCTTCTAAATTGATTGTGGTGACAGCTGTACAACTTTGAATTACCAAAACCCAAAAGTAGGTAACTTGTATTGTATGTGAATTGCTGTATGTCTCTTTAATGTGAATCAGAATCTATCTATACGTACACATATTTGTACATAAGACACATGTTACACATTTGAATATATAATACCAATTAACTGAACAATAAATGGATTTAGTGTCAACTGATATTTGCTACCTAGATTTATTATTTCATTAGAGGACTTATAAAATAGTGGTTTTTTCCTATCATTATTTCTAAAATTAGTTAATATCAATTACTTAGCTATTTGGAGATATTATTTATATAAAAAGGTAGCACAGATACTTGATTTCTTCCCATAATTTGCCAATTTTCAGAATGAGTTAGTGCCACAGTAATTTTCAAAGATGACTAATGAGATTTTTCTTCCCCACAGTATCATGAATTCACACATTTTTATATATTTAATGTGTTAACGCAACTATAGTCATTCTTTTTGATGCTAAAGGTGATTGTGGGCCATAGTAACCCCTTGAGGGTGACTTGTGATTTTTAAAATTTTTTTAAAAGAAAGAGGGAGTGAGTAAGAGCAAGAAAGAGAGAGAAAATCAATTTTAATTATTTTTTCATCTGGTCTTTATTTCTCTGGCACTTAGTTGTGTATGTGGTGCTGGAGTTTGAACCTGGGTCCTTGAGCATGCTGGGCAAGTGCTTCAACCACTGAGCCACTGCTCCAGCCCCTCTTGTGACCTTTTGATAAAACTCAGTGTGTGATAGCTTCTTTGCCAACTGGCACAAGAATATAGATATCTCAGGCTCATCTTGAACACACTGTGTTAGACATGCAGCTACTTTTCCAATGACCTTGGTTCTTTTAAAGAAGAAATGGTATTTAGAGTCCACAATGCCAGTGCTTACTGCTACAGAGTTGTCAACGTTCCTACGCCTTTACAGTGTACAAGATAGGAAAACAGGTCTTCTTTAAAAGAAAAACATCTACTTCTGGCCACTGACAGAATAACTGGGATCAGGCAAAGACTCCTGGTACAAACAACTAGAATACTGAATAAAATATGCAAAATAACTTTTTAAACAGAGACAACAGATACCTCAGGATTATGATGACTAGAGAAGGGAAATAAATGATATGAGCCCCACCCTGGCTTTTTGCTGACTATGGAGATGCAAAGCCAAGTTCACTGATCTTACTAAATCAAGAAGACAAATAAAAGTTCAGGAAGGTATGGGGCAGAATACTTGTAGCAGAAAAGAAGGAGCAACACAGAGAAATTAATTGTAGAAATTCATATGAGGGTGCCTTAAGTCTACTGCTGAATATAAGGCCATGAATACATGGATAAAATTCCACAAGATGAGGATGAACAAACAAAAAAAGCCCAACCAAGCAAACAGCCTGAAACTAAAAGCAACCAAACAAACATAGCTTCCCACCCCCACCCAAATGAGGCAAAATGAAACAAACAAATAAACAAACAAACAAAACCATCTAGAACTCACACAAGGCAAAGAGAATACTGAGTTTTGATCAGCTGCCAGGATATAGTCCTAGCTCAATGACCAAGATACACAGATGATACCCAAAAGGACTACACTCTTTTTGTTTCTTTGGAATTGAACCCAGTGCTCTCTGCCACTGAGCTACTAGCAGCTCTTTTTATGTTTATGAATATTAATTTTTGCTGAGGCTGGCCTTGAACTGGGATTGCAGAAAGGTACCACCATACCTGGCTAGGACTATACTTCAGTAGGAAGACTAAATAAGGCCCAGAGTTAACTTTTAGGCCAAGTTCCTAAGTGGTAGAATACTACCTCTCAACAAGCTTAACACCTTTCCAAATATACACAACAAGATCCACTGCCATCCTAGGCTTATGGGAATATAAAGTATAAACGATGAAAATATAAGATCAAGATATTTTATATAGACTGCTACTTAATTTTAAGTTAAAAGATTAATTATGAAGTATTTCAAAACCAGAGAATACAACCCAAGTCTATGTACCTACTGTCTACATTTAATGAATGTTATATTTTCACCTTTGTCTATTTTTTTAAAAATAAAGACAAAACAGAACAAATAGCATGAGCTCCCCCCAACAAAAATTCAATTTCCTGCCCTTTTCAGAGGTAATGAGTACCCTGAACCGGTGTGTATTTTTCCTTTCCTACTGGTGTTTCTACACACACACACACTCTCTCTCTCTCTCTCTCTCTCTTTCAAGAAGTATAACTTTTATCGAAGTATTTTAAAATGTTAAATAAATGGTAGCATATTGTATAAAGACTTTTGTATTTGCCCTTTTCATTCACAATTGTATTTACTATGTTACAGTTTGAATGAAAGGTGTCCCTGAAAAGCTCAATCTGTGAGACAATGTAAAAAGGATGACAGGTGAAATGACTGGGTTATGAGAGCCCTAATTCAATCAGCGAGCTGATCCCCTGACAGGATTATTTGGGTGAGAACTGTAGGCTGGCAGGGTGTGGCAGAAGGAAGTGGGTCATTGGTGGGGTGCGTTTAGGGTATACATTTTTGTATCTGATGAGTGGAAGTCTCGCTCTGCTTCCCTCTGCCACACTCTTCCACCATGATGGAGCCGGCCTTCTATGGACTAAGACTTCGAAAACCGTGAGACCCCCAATAAACCTTTCCTGCTAAAATTGTTCTTGTAAGTTTTTTGGGTACAGCAGCGAAAATGGTTACTAAAACACTACTTTTTAAAAAGCAAAAGTTTTATTTAAATATACATACAGAAAACACATAAATTTCAAGTATAACCTTAATGACTTTTCAGTGTATATTTTTTACCTCCATTCATTTTAACAGCCAGAACTCAAGTTCCATAACTTAAAGAACTTGTCCTGTTTACCATCATAATACTCAGTACTCAGAACAGCATCTAGCACACAGTTCATTAAGTACATGAATCAATGAATCTACAGTACGCTTTTACAGGGTAGTGTTGCAAACCTATCAATTCTCTTATTGCAATCTTCTCACTGGTGGTGTTTTTGGGTTTTTGCTAATAAGAGACAGAGCAACACAAATCCTTTTATAGAGCACGCTACATTCAGGTATAGGAGTTTCTCAAAGGTATAAACCTAGAAGTAAAATTGGGGGACTAAACAGGGAATGCACAGGTTAAACTTTACCAGATTTTGCTCTTCCAAGTAGCGCCTCAATTTATAATCCTGTTAGCAATATATGAGGGTTGCTTCTCCTATATGCACTTAGCATTTTCAATTTTTCTCCCAGAGAAGTGGGAGTGATATGGTATCTTGTTTAAATATATGGGCCTCTCAAATGTTTAATGAAGTTAAACATTTTCCCAAATATTTATTAGCCATTTTGATTTTCCTTTTTTTTGATTCTGTCCAATTTTCTAATGGGTTGACTTTTTAAATCTTGCTGATTTGTAAGACAGGTTTCTATTTTTTATTAGTTCATTTGCTAGCTATACATGTTGAAAATATCTTCTTTCCATTCTTTGACATTTAACTTTGTTTACTCTATATCAATTAATGAAGACTTTTATTTTTAAGTTCAATGTGACTATCATTTTGGGATCTTAAATTATCTTAGACATCAATATATTTTCTTTTAAAGAGAGAGGGACAGTAAGAGAGAGAGAGAGCGAAAGAGACAATTTTTATTTTAGTTTTTCATGTGGCCTTCGTTGCTCTGAGATTTCATTTTGTATGTGGTGCTGGGGTTCAAACTCACATACTTGAGCACGCCAGGCAAGTGCTGCAAGCACCAACAGCCAAGCCACTGCTCCAGCCCCTTCAACATCAGTATTAAACATTGTTGTTTCTTTCTTTTTTTTTTTTTTACATATAGGTCTTTAATTCATCTTATAATAAATTTTTGTACCTGATGTGTTTACTCCCTTATTCATGTATACACTCACTGACTGAATTATATGGAAAAATAAATGTCCCAGACCTACTTCCTGTAGGATCTGTTCTTTCTCTACTACTCAATATATAACTTATATCATAGATCAAGACTCCCTCTCTACACATACACACACATTTGTATACATTCATGTACTTTTACATACACATACATACACATAAAGCCATTTCTGAGAATATCTTCAAATGATCTATTTGTATCAAAGGCATACTTTTAATTACCATAGGTTTAAAAAGTTTTATTTATTTCTTCTTTAAAATTGATTTGATTATTCTCAAGCCTACTTTTTAAAGGTTTTTTTTATTTTTTGTTTTTTTAAAGAGAGAGACGACAGAGAGAGAGACAGAGAAAGAGAGAAACAACTTTATTTAGTTTTTCACATGGCCCTAGTTGCTCCAACATTTAGTTGTGTATGTGGTACTGGGGTTTGAACCCGGGTCCTCATGCTTGCCAGGCAAGCACCGAAACCGCTGAGCCACCACTCCAGCCCTTTTTAAAGGTCTTTTAGGATCATTTTGTAATATTCCATTAAAAAGTCAACTGCCTCACCCCATCTTTTGTGCACATCTGGTACTGGGAATCAAACCCAGGGGTGTTCTATCACTGAGAAACACTCCCAGTACTTTTTAAAATTTTATTTTGAGACAGGGTCTTGCTAAATTGACCAGGCTGTCCTCAAATTTGTGATCCTCCTTCTTCAATCTCTTGTAAAATACAGAAGAGGAGGGAATACTTCCTAACAGGTTCTACAAGGCCCATATTACCCTGGTACCAAAACTAGACAAGAAAACTACAGACCAGTGTCTGTTATGAATACAGATACAAAAGTTTACAACAAATACGATTATCATAAAGTTTAAAAAAACAGGTTAAAAAGAAAACATGACAATGCAAGCAAGAAGCTGTAAAAACAACAGTGTAAAACACATTCACATGAGTCTGTAATTATAGATACAAACCACAAAATAATTACATATTTTAGTAAATAAAAGATACGCTGAAATATCTGTGAAAATAAGAATTATTTTTAAAAGGTCATGGCAGAGTTTAAAGAAAAAAAAGGCTTTCTTGATCTGAAAAACAAAATACTATGATTACAATTAAGCATTTAATGAACTGTTTTAAGTATTCATTAAGAGAGGGTGGGAGAAGTAGCTCAGTGGTCGAGTGCTTGCCTGCCATGTGTAAGGACCCAATTTCAAACCCCAGTACCACATATACAAGTAAGTGGAGGAAAAACAAAAAACACATGAAAAAAGAAATGAAACTGACTCTCTTTCTCTTAAAAAGATATAGAAGGACAATTCAAGGGAAAATTAATAAAATGGAGATGACACTTTATAACAAACTTACACAGTTAAAATGGTTAGAAAATGGAATTAGAAGTTGGCAAAAGGAAAAGGAAATAGTACAAATGGGAAAACTGAGAAACTAGCAACAAACCCATCTATTTGCAAACTTTTGATTCATGACAGAGGTAGCACTAAAAAAGTGGTGAAAACTGGTCTTTTACAATGGTGCTCAAAAAATTCAGCATCCAGTTGGGGTAAAATTAAATCTGTATCTCACAGTGAAAAGAAAAAAAATTATAGATTGGTAATGGACTGAAAGTAAAGGCAAAACTTTACTTCACAAATATAGGTAAAGAACTTTTTGACTTTGAGGTGGGACAGTATTTTAATAGAAGAGCAAAAACTATTAACCATAAAAAACAGGATTAATAAATCTGACACATTAAAATTAAGACTTTTGTTTACTGATAGAGTAAAATGCAGCTAAAGAATAGGAATGAAATATATATATATATATTTTCATACATATGTGTGTGTGTGTGTGTATTTTTTTTAAGTACATTAGAACAACTTAGGACTAGGATCCAAAACTTACAGAGACTTCTTACAGATTGGTAGAAAAATACACAAAAGATTTGAAAAGGCATGCCAAAAATAGAAATTCAAATGGTGAAAAAAAATTGAAAAACTTACCTGACAATAAAAAATTCACATTAAAACTACAACAAGAGAAGCTGGAGTGGTGGCTCAGCGGTTACACGCTTGCCAAGCATGTGTGAGTAGAAGAGTTCAAACCCTAGCACCACATACACAACAATGTCTCAGAGCACCGAAAGCTACATGAAAAACTAAATAAAGTTGATTCTTTCTCTCTCTCTCACTGTCCCTCTCTCTTAAAAAAAAAATACAACAAGAAACCACTAAATACCCACAAGATTAGAAAAACTTAAAAAGTCTTCTAATATTAATTTTTCAAAACAAGAGACTAATAGGACTAATTGCTGGTATAAGTGCAAACTGATAAAATTTATTCAGGAAACTATTTAGCATTCTAGTATAAAAAGTTATAAAAAATATTCATATCCCATGACCCAGGAATTACATTCCCTAGAGAAGTTTCTGCACAAGTACAGGATACATACTTAGGAACACATATTATACAAAAGCAACCCAACATGCCCATGAAGAGTGGAATGGGTAAGTACTACGGCAGTAAATTTCTACATAAGTAATAGAAAAAAATTATATGATAACATAAATTCTCAAGAAGACTAATTTTTACAAAAGGAAAATACTAAAATGTATAAAGTAGAATTCCATTTATATAAAATTCAAAAAAGCACATTTAAATGAACACTTTTTTTCCAGAGGTGAAAGAAAGTGGTTTTGAAAAACCTAAATTATTAGTTTATCCTAAAATTAAGAGAATGGGGTATGATTAACAAAAAATAAATATAAAAAAGAATAAAAGTGGGGGTAGGCAAGAGAGTTCTGAGATGTTGGCAATGTTCTATTTATCACTGGGGTTGTCGTCTTTATTCATTATTCTGTGCAACTGTATTTTATGTAAATATTTATTTTATGATAAAAGAGATTTTAAAATAATTTATGGAGTTAATTTGCATAATCACAACAGAAATGTATTCCTACAAACTTGCATCATCAATGTGCATCCCTGAATTTTTATAAGAAATGCATTCGCTCTTAAAGAGTACTTTTCAAAAGGAATCCTATATAAGTGATTCCATCCAGATGAGAGGAGTAAAACTGTGTTTACATCAAAGCAAGTCTCACTTTAAGAATCTGGATGTTGGAACCATTATGTAGTAATTGTTTCTTAAACTAAATAAATCTGAGATATTATAAAATGCACAGACTCAGGTATCCACTCAATCTGATGAATTTGTAAACTGCCCCATATATGTAATAACCATCTAAAACAAAATACCCAACACTTCTATAACCCCAAAAATTTTTACGCCCCTTTCCAGTCAATTTTCCTCTTCTTAAACCCTTTCCTTTTGTTCTGCTTCTTTTTAAAACATACAAACCACATATAATTTAAACCTCTGTTAGATTCCAGAAATAACAATTCCATTTTCCTTATACTTGTCTTCTAACTCAAGCTAGCTGAAGAAAGTCTGAGAAGCTTTTTTTTCATTTTACTCTGGGCTGTATACTTGTTATCTTTTGACAAAATAGGGTGTCATACACTCTATTCAGTTGTCTATCAATTGTTATGTAACTTGAGAACAGTGAGGGGAGCAATAAAAGCGATTCTGGGTACGGAATAATTTCCAGTTCCACTCAACTGAAAAATTCCACCTGAAAATAAGCAAAACCAAATAAAACTTTGGGGTGTAGAGTATAGACTGTGTCTAGCAGACATGAACACAATTTTCTGAATATAATTAGGATCAAAATAAGAGCTCTCAACTCTTAGTGATTTATCTTCTCTCAATCTAGGCATGTGTCAAATCACAGAGTTGACAGGAAAAAAACAAGAGGGGCTGGGCACAGTGACTCAAAAGGCTGAGGCAGGACGATCACAAGTTCAAAGCCAGCCTGGACAATTTAACAAGGCCCTAAGCAACTTAGAGAGACCTTGTCTCAGAAGAATAAAGAAAACAAATTAAAAGATCAGGGGATGTGACTGAGTGATGAAGTGCTCCTCAGTTAAATCCTCAGTACCAGAGCAATAACAACAACAACAAACAAACAAACAAAAAAGGTGGGGAGGATTTCTACCCTTTTAGAAGGTATCTGTTAGGGGAATTTTACAAGATGAATATCTAAAACTCCAACCCATGGCAGCATTTGCTATAGATATTACAAACTAAATTGTGATTTTGTTAAATTCAGTTAAAATTGTGAATGAAGCCAGCTATGTGGTTTACTTATTCAGGTTCAAAAGATTCACAGCTGAATCTCTATTTAAATTTGGCAGGATTCTAAAAAGTCAGGAAAGGCAATTGGACAAACTCCATGTCAAATCCATCTGCTTAAACTGTTTACTTATAATAACAGCATACAAATGTCTCATGTTACCAATAAGAAAGCTTCTGGGATGCTGTTACATCCAAACTTAAATGTAACATTCATCATACAAAGTAACGAGCAAAGTCAAGGAAAATACAAATCATGTCCACTTGTACCAAATTTAATACAATAGTAAGAATGAAGAAAATCTTTTCCATACACAAGAATATTGTAGAAACCCATATATGAAATAATTAAACATTTCTACAATAAGAGTATTTTGTTTGGAGTAATTTATTTTACCTGAATATTTTAAAAAGTAATTTTAGGCTGAAACATGAACATACAAAAAAGTCAGAAAGATTAGTAAACATGTAAGTACTATGTAAATAGTTATGATTTGAACACTGTAATTGCTATCAAGAAACCATGTGGATAAGCTGGGCATGATGGTGCGCACCCATAGTCCTAGTGCCTAGAGAATGAGGCAAGCAGACTGCTTGAGCCCAGGAGTTGGAGAGCAACCTGGATAACAAAGTGAGATTCTGTCTCAAAAAACAGAAAACATCTGATTCCACCTCCTACCCTCAGAACAATCACTACCTTGATTTATAGAAAAAATTTAATTTTTTTATAGTTATATCAATTATGTACATATACCAAAACAATACAGGTACTTTTTTACCTTCACTTGAATTTTATATAATTGAAACTTTAACAGTATATATATATAACACCTTTAACAGTGTGTGTGCATATGTGTATATATATATATATGTATATGTATATATATATATATATATATATTTATTTTGACCTGTTTCTCTCACTAAACAGATTGTAAAATACATCCATAATGTTACCCATAGCTAAAATTCATTTGTTTGCATTGTTGAATTATATTCCTTTATACAAACATTCCACAATTTGTCCATTCAAATTGGCCTATTTTCCATATTTGGTGATCATAAACAATGCTAACCATGAACATTTCTGTGCACATATGTGTGTCAATTTTTCTACGATATTTATCTAGAAGTAAAATATGGTATGAATGGCTGAAACTTTGGTTGAAAATAGCCAAGTGTTTTCTTAAATTCTGTAGTACCAATTTAAGATTATCAGTGTGTAAATACTCCCATTGCTTTAGACCTTTGCCAATACTTGATATTTTCAATCTTTCAAATTTCTGTCATTTGGAAATGTGAATCACACATTGTTTTAATTTGGATTTTCCTGATTATATTAAAGAGGATGACTACTTTTGCATTTCTTTATTGGCTATTTGGATTTCTTCCTTAGGGAAGCATTTTTTCTCTTGACCATTTTCCTACTAGATTCTTTACAGGGTTTTTTTTCCCCCTATTAATTTGAAGGAGTTCCTTACAGCCTCTATATGCCAGTTGGTTGGTTTTACATATAAAAAATGTCCCATTCTGTTGTTTGTTTATTCTCTTCCTAATGTCTTCTGTTGAACCAAATTTTCTATTTTTGATGCAGCCAAATTTAGCAATATCTCTCTTTATTGTTACTATTTCTGTATTTTTTTCTAGTCTGGACAAAACCCCAAGATCAAGAAAATATTTGTCTATCTTATCTCCTAAACTTTTTTTAATATTTGGAATTTAATTTTTTTATGAGGTGAGATACAGGTTAAGTTTGGTTTTTTAAAACAGGGATATTTGATCATTATAGTATTAAATATGGAAAGTATGAACACAGCATATTTTTCTAGTTCTTTATGGTGCCTCCTTTTCTTCAAATAAACACAGAAACTACCACATGTTATGGATCAGCAAACACATGAAAGGGATAGACTGTGAATTGAATTATTTCCATACTTCTTTGTCTCCATATATATTCCAATAGCAACTATCTTAATTACTGAATTATATGTTTAAATTTTAATTGGCACCCAGTATGGTATATATCTGTGGGGTACAGTGAGACAATTCCACACAGTATGTAGAGTAAGCAGACCTAGGTAACTAGTATACCTATCACCCCAGTTATATATCATTTCTTGTGCTGGGAACACTCAAAATCCTCTCCATTGAGCTATTTTGAAATATTCAATTAATTGTTGTCATTAATAGTTATTTTATTGTACTCAGAACAAGTCCCCTATCTATTCCAGTACCATTACCCATTCTGTCTCTATTGTAACTTTATAATAAATTATGATGTTGGTAAAGAAATCCTCCTATATTGTACTAAAAGTGTTTTGACCATTAATGATTCTTTGAAATTCTGTAATTTTAGAATCTGAATTTCAACTTCCACAATGTAAAGTGCAAAAGAGAAGTATACTATAGTTAGATTTTTACAATTCATAAATATGATAGTTTTAATCCTAGATATTTAATATTCTGGTTATACATATAATTGATTTTTACATACTGTTGTTATATCTAATTGCCTTGCTAAACTTATTAGTGCTAATAATTTATCTATAATTTACTTTGAAATTTCTTTTTTTATTTGTTAAATATGGGCTTACAACGAGTAGGGAATCATTATCAAACAATCAAGAACAAGCGTATAATCACAGAGCAAGCCAAGGCTGATGCCATTCCATGGTTTCCCCCCTTGGGTTCCCTATAGTTCCATGATTCCCCCTTTTAAAACTCCATGTTAAATGGACTTCTCATGGAAGTGGAAGGTTTCCCTCTGAGTTAATTCCCACATACTCCCTCCCTCCAGTCTCCTTGATATCCTTCCTATTCCCTCCCCACCTTCCAGCCCCACTCCCTACGTCTCCCAGCATCCTAGGCAAGGTTCCCCCTGTTCATGTAAAAATTCATACATGTTGAGGTTATCATTAGCTTAGCCATCTATCATACTGTATTTGGTTGTATTCTAGCTTCCACAATGGAGAGAAAACA
Organism: Aplodontia rufa; assembly: GCA_004027875.1. Classification (NCBI taxonomy): domain Eukaryota; kingdom Metazoa; phylum Chordata; class Mammalia; order Rodentia; family Aplodontiidae; genus Aplodontia; species Aplodontia rufa. The sequence goes on along the minus strand of PVKS010021603.1, from coordinate 13,483 downwards.
TTCGGTCCTTGAGTCTCTGAGTTTGAGATATTTTACTTAGCATAATTTTTTCCATCTCCATCCATTTGGCTGAAAATGCCATAATATTGTTTTTCTCTAATAGCTGAGTAGTATTCTATTGTATATATATTCCAAAATTTTTGAATCCACTCATCAAGTGAGGGGCATCTGGGTTGGTCCCATAATTTAGCTACAGTAAATTGATCTGCTAGAAACATTGATGAAGCTGTATCTGTATAATATGCCAATTTTAGCTCTTTTGGGAAAATACCCAGGAGTGGGATAGCTGGGTCATAAGGCTGTTCCAGCCCTAGTTTTTGAGCAATCTCCACACTGCTTCCCAGTGGTTGAACTTTGCAGTTCCACCAGCAATGTGACAGTTTTCCTCTTTTCCCACAGCCCCTCCAGCATCTGTCATTGTTTGAAATTTCTATGTACAACTTAAATCACTTGCTAATAAAGACTTTCACTTTTTTTCTTAAAACCTTATGGCTTGGGCTGGAGTGGTGGCCCAGTGGTTACGGCACTTGCCCAGCATGTGCAAGTACACGGGTTCAAACCCCAGCACCACGTACACAAGTAAGTGTCAGAGCAACGAAAGCCATGTGAAAAACTCAATAAAAATTGATTCTTTCTCTCTCACTCTTCCTCTCTTAAAAAAAAAAAAAACTTATGCCTTGATTTTTTTCACTACTTAAAATATCAACTTAGAAAAGTACTGATAGCAGGCAGTGTTCTTTTGTTCCCACTTTCAAAGGGAAAGCTTTCAATATTTACCAATAAATATGATTTTTACATATATCTATATATTAGATTCAATCTGTCAGATTAAGGATATTCAATTATATTCCTGCTTAGTTTACATCTTTACCATGCCTTGTTGTTGAACTTACTGAAGGATTGTGCTGCATCTTTTGTGATGATCATTGTTTCCTTTTCTTCTATTAATATGGTAAACTTATTAAACCAAACTGGAATATCTTGAATAAATCCAGCTTTGTCGAGATTTATTACTCTTTATCACATATTACATGATTCCCTTTGCTAAAATTCTATTTAAGAATTCTGAATTGGAGTTTGTGAAAGGGACTGGCTTGTAATTTGATTTTCTTTAGTTTTAATATTATCTTCAATAGGCTTCACTGTGTTTATTGAATCTGTGAATTGATTTATAACTTTTGGAAAGTTCTTAATAATAATCACTTCAAAGACTTTCTAGTCAGGCAACCTGGTGCATGTCTATAATCCCAGCCACTCAGGAAGCTGAGGCAGGAGGATAGCAAATTCAAAGCCAGCCTCAGCAATTTACTGAGGGTCTAAGGAACCTTTATTCTGTCTCAAAATAAAAATAAATAAGAGCTGGGGAGATGGATAAGTGGTTAAGCATACATACCTGGGTTCAATCTCTGGTACAAAAAGAAAAAAGAAAAAAGTAGTTAAGCACACACACACATACACAAATAATAATAATAAAAAAGACTTTCTACTGTAGCATCTTCTAGGGTTATAATTACATACAAATTAGGCCCTTTCCTTCTGTTCTGTATTTTCCTTATCTTTTTTTCCCTCCAAGTTCAGTCTAGAACCTTTCTTATGATCTATTCTTCCAGTTCACTGATTCTCTCTTTAGCTGGTTTATTCTATATTATATCATCTACAGTTTTCTTAATTTTGATTATGTAAATGTCCAGTTCTCAAAAGTCCATTTTCTCTCAAATGTCCTACATACCTTTTAAAAAAGTAATTAATACATTCTTGTACACGGGAAGCACAATTCTGGAGCCTCTGTAGGTCTGTTTCTACTGATTTTTATTCATATTGTTTTGTTCTTTTATAGGCCTAATTACCTTACTGTGCCAAATATTATATTTGAAATTTTATTTTGAAATAAATAATTTGAGACTTAGGTTGATGTTAGTTTTCTCAAGAGTAAATTTCCAGTTGTTTCTGTTAGGCACCTGGAATACAAATAATTCAAGATTGCTGAAATCTTTTTTCAGCAGTTGGGATTTTCCCAGCACCCTGATGATATGAAGCTGAGCTGTAGTCTGTGTAATGAGTGCTATACTTCCTATCTACCCTTTCTCCTTGAGGAGGCCTTTAACATCCTAAACCAAAGCATGAAGTTTTCCCTACAGATCCTAGCAGGGACAGTGCTACACTCCAACATTCCCCCCACCATCTGCAATGATGTAAAAAAGTTCTACTTAACCTCTAATCCATCTCATTTGATTCACCATTGTACCAAGGCTCAAAAGCCAAATTCCTGGATCCTGGCCCAGTACTTCACTAATTTGTCAGCAATTAAGTTTCAATTTACATTTTCTCTAGCTTTACTAACTGATATCAGTGGGAAGACAGCTCTGTCATTACTGCTAAATCCATTCTTATATTTTCAAACTTGTCCTTTATTTTCTTAAAAGTTAGCAAACACTGTTTTAAAATCTGGTACTAGTAATTGCAAAGACTACAGTTCTAGTTTCTACTTGTTCTTACTGCGACTTATTTATGTGTGTGTGTGTGTGTGTGTGTGTGTGTGTGTGTGTGTGTGTTTTAGCTGAAGCTACTTTCCCTCTAAAATTAACTAATGGAAATTATCTGAGGGTGAAAATGAAGAAGTTTTATTTCCTTTTACCAGGTTCCTAAGAACATCACTAATTAATCTGGTACTATTTCAAACTCCATTCACCATTTGAAATAAGGGTAATATGAATTTGGGTTGCAAATCTACTTCAAGGTTGGATTATGGTCATAATTTTGGCACTGTACCAAGATGCTTTCTTCACAGTCACTGAAGTTTTATGAGGAGGTTTATAATTACGTGAGGGACTAGGCTGCCATGGTCACATCTTTATGGATGAAAAATTGGGAAAACCTTCTATCAGAACTCACACCTCAGCAGCCTGAGGCTTTCACTTTTGTCCCTTTGCTTCATGAGGCTTGCAAACCATAATCCACATCTGCCAGTCTGGCAAACGCTTGTAGGGCATTCAGTTCAGTTATAAGCACACCTTTCTAAATTCTTCCTTTTTCTTTGGTGAAGTAATTCTTTAATTTTTCTTAGCTCTCTGATGCTTTTTTTCTTTTTATTAAAGGTTACTTTTAGTTATATTTAATGTTTGGATTCATTTTGACAAAATTATGAATCCATGAGCTATAATTTGTTCTAATTCAGTTCCCACTACTTCCCCTTTTCCTCCCCTCATCCCTCCCCCATTCCATTGATCTTTCTATTTACATATCTATATATATTTTAAATGAGTGTCTTTCAGATATACAGATATACATGATGTTGAGATTCACTGTGGTATATTCATATATGTAAATAGGAAAATGAGATCAGATTGAGTCAACTGTTCCTTCCTTATCCCATCCCTCCTTTTTCCTCTTTAATATCCTGCCACCCCCTTGTTTTGGATTAGCTTCTGCATTTCAGAGAAAACATATGAACTTTGACTTTTGGAACCGGATTATTTCACGTAGCACGACACTTTCCAGTTCTCTCTATTTACTGGAAAATGCCATAATGTCATTCTTTTTTATGGCTTAGTAATACTCCATTGTGTACATATAACACATTTTTTAAACCAATCATCTGTTGAAGAGTACTGTTTTAGTTAGCTTTTCTGCTGCTGTGACAAAAAAAAACCTGACAAAAACAATTTTAAGGAGGAAAAGTTTATTTGGGGGTCACAGTCTTAGTCCATGGAAGACTGGCTCCATTTCTTGGGGCCCAAGATAAGGCAGGATCTCATGGTAGAAGGCATGGCTCCAGGGAGCAAAAAGAGAAACTCCACGCTAGATACAAAATATATACCCCAAAAGCTGGTCCCGAGTGACCCACCTGCTCTATCCATACCCTATCTTCCTTCAGTTGGCATTTAATCCTTATCAGGGAATTAACTCATTGATTGGGTAAGGCGCTCATAACCCAATTATTTTACCTCAGCCTTACTACATTGTCACACTTGAGATCTGGGGGATAACTTACATTCAAACCATAACAGGCACGTAGGTTTGCTCCATAGCTTGGCTATTGTGAATTGTGCTGTTATAAACATTGATGTGGCTGCATCACTGCAGTATGCTGATTTTAAATCTTTTATATATACAGCAAGGAGTGGGACAGTTTGGTCATATGGTGGCTTCATTTCTGGTTGTTTTTTTTTTTTTTTTGAGGAATTTCCATACTGTTTTCTAGAGAGGTTGTACCAATTTTCAGTCCTGCCAATAATGCACGAATGTACCTTTTCACCCTCATCCTGGCCAATGTTCGTAGTCATTTGTATTCTTGAAACCTGCCATTCTCACTGGAGATGGAACCTCAGTGTAGCTGGATTGTACTTCCCTAATTGCTGGAGATGTTGAACGTTTTTTCAAATATTTATTATCCTTGTATTTCTTTTGAGAAGTATCTGAAGTCAGCACTAATAACCCAATCAACAAATGGGCAACAGAACTAAACAGATACTACTTTGACATTTTTAAGAAAATCTTGCCCACCAGCATTTTCAGACTTTTTTCCCCAAAGAGTCAATTTTATTTTTTCATCTGTTTTTGTTTTTCCTCCACTTAGTTGTGTATGTGGTGTTGGGGTTTGAACCTGGGTCCTCAAGCATGTCACATAAGCATTCTTACCACTGAGCCACCTTTCCAGCCCTCCCATATTTAGATATTTTTGATGGAAGAGTTGAGGCAAAGCAAGTACCCAAGAAACCAAATATCTATAAACAGGAATGGCTAAAGATCTTTAAAAGTATAATATGCAACAAAGCACATGAACTTCTAATTTCTGAATGGAAGCAAAGAACTCAAAAGCCAGTAATGTCCTCAGACATAAGTACTACAAACCCAAGTCTTTTCCTGATCCCTTTCATTACAAGAAACATTTTCTGCATCATTAAGTGCAACCTGTTAACTCTCCGGTAGTTCTCAGAACTTCAGAAAAAGTATCTGGGGAAAAATCGTGTCAAAGCAATAACAGAAAGCATCAGTGTTTTGAGGTCTACACTAAGTGGAGAAAGACCTCAGGATTCATCTCTCGCCATTCTTCTGTGAGTGCCTGCCCAAGTTCCACCAGTCCCACCCTTGTTAATTCTATGTCTTCAAATCTTTCACTTGGTACTTGGCTTAGCTTGTAATGATTTTATTAGTCCAGGCAGTATTCCAAACAAAAAGAAATGGTTATTTATAATTCCTAGACTGAAATAATAAATATTATCAGCTGAATTACACTAAAATGTCAGTAAAACTCTACAGAATAGAAGTCTTCATAAAGTGAGTATGCCTTGGCCAGGTAAAAAGTATGTTAGTTATAAAAGTAACGAAAGGACCATATTGTGGGTAAGCTAATACTCCTAGGTGGTCTTGCAGTATATACTCTGAGGACAGTTTTACAGCAAGGTTCCTGACACAGATCATTTAGACTGGGAGCCAGACTACATTTTTATCCTTGAAATTATATGGAATCAGTGGTATTCTAGTAAATTGCCTCTTTGTAAACGAAATAACCTTAGATTTTCATACTGTATACCTTCTTATACAGGTTATTTTACTTTTTCCTTGAAAATTCTGTGAATAATCAATCTAAAACAATATTCTTGACATTAGGTACACACAGTGGTATCTTCAAGTAACTGCCTTATAAATTGAAGTATGCTAAGTACCCTTTATACTTTATGAAAATAATTTCTACATACTAGTTTTGAGAAAGATCAGCATTTTTCCTGGCACATCAAATATCTGAGTACTCATCTAACACATGTCTGACAATTACCAGTTTATGAATTTTGTGACACCCTGAAAGGAATGTGTTTTACAAGAGAACTGATTTTATATGGCTCTGTCATGATGCCACAAAGCCACAAATGAACATATGCTTGCAGTTCCTACAGAGGATTGTACTGTCTGATGCCAAAATGCAGGCGACCACTGTTTTATAAAGCTGGTCATTCATATAGCTAAGAGCCCAGCAATTCTCACCCTGAGGCATATGCCCTAACCTATAGCAGTGATTCTTATAAGCATATTCCTTGGACCAGCATCATTGATATTGCATGAAAACTTCTCAGAAATACAAATTCTCCTGTGTCAAGTGAAATAAACCAAGCTCAGAAAAATTAAGGGTTATACTTTCATATATGGAAGTTAAAGAGGAAAAAAAGTGAGTGGATCTCTTGAAAATAGAAGGAATACTGGAAGCGTAGAGGAAGGAGATGAATGGGGGGAGTGGGAAAGTGGAAATACTGGGGAATGAAACTGACTAAATTATGTTATGTACAAGTGTGAATATGTAATTATCAAATCCCACTACAATGTATAATTATAATGTACCAATAAAAATTATAAAAAGCCATAAGAATAAAAAAATAAAGTAACAATAAATTCCAAGTCTACTAGGTTGATTCCAATGATGGATAAAAAATTGTATTAACACAATTAAGTATTCACTAAATAATAGAGAAAATGAATGAAAAAACAGCTATATTAATATGTTTTAAAAAAACTCAGAACTGGTTGGTGATGTGGTTTAGTGATAGAATGCTTGCCTAGCATGCATACGGCTCTGGGTTCAATCCCCAACACCAAAAAACAAACAATGAATAAACAACAACAACAAAAAAAACCCCCCAAACTTAGAACCTTTAACTAAAAACGTTTCACTGAAAAAAAAAAAAGCTTTTGACTGAAAAAAAAAATAGAAGTCTATGGTGTGAAGCACAGCTGCTCTGGAAAACAGCGTGGAGAATTCTTAAAAAAATTAGGGTTAGATCCACCATATGATGCAGCCTCTTCTGGGTATTTTCCCAGAGGAGTTAGAATCAGCACATTACAGCAACACAGCAAATCTATGTTCATAGCAGCTCAATTTACAATAGCTAAATTATGGAACCAACCCAGATGCCCCTCACTGGATGAATGGATCCAAAAGCTCTGGTATATATATATAGTGGAGTTCTACTCAGCTATTAGAAACAATGATATTGCATCCACTGAAGGCAAATGGATGGCAATGGAAGAAATCACGCTGAGCAAAGTCAGCCAAAGTCAGAGAGTCAAGAGCCGAATGTTTTCCTTCATTTGTGGTGGCGGGAGCTAAATCCAGGCTTGGGGAAAGATAGATAAATTCATGGATTAGAACCATAGAACAAAAATGCAATTTGTTAATATTTATGAGATACAGTTGCAAGATACTGCATAAGATATTTGAACAAGCTATACTGCATGCCTTTACAAAAATGTAAATGCTTAATCCTATTGTCAATATATATCAAAGAGTAACAAGGGATGACAGGGAGGGAGGAGAAGGGGAAATGTTTGAACCGAGATAAAGCAGGGTACATTCCAAGCATTTATAAGTATGTCACTGTACACAGTATAGTCATGTATATAAAAAATGTTCTTCATAGGTATAAGAATTATGACACTTGGGGTTTTTTTTTTTTTTGGAAAAATATAGGACCCAGAAGAGAGGAAGGGATTGGGAGATGGGAGGAGGGAGACAGAGGGTGCAATGGGGTGGGGATATTGACCAAATTATATTGCTGTATTGTGTGCATCGAGGAATATGTGACAACAGATCCTATCATTATGTACAACTATAATGCACTAATAAAATTATTTTAAAATCAAAATTAAATATTATATTAATAATAAATTTATCTGATAAATCAATAAAACTATTTTTAAAAACGAGGAAATGATACACGTTTAATTTTGTACAGTTTACCACAGAGGTGATAAGGGGATGGGTTAGTAAGGATCACATGGGAACTTTTAACTGTACTGGCAACAGTCTAACTTTAATTTGGGTCATGAGTTCACAGCTATTCACTGTATTTATGTTATTTTATTACTATATACTTCTGTATGTATCAAATACTACATAATAAATTTTAAACCCAGAAAACAAACAAACAAAAAAAACCCCTGCAGCTAATAAACAAAGATGGCCAATGAGAAACCACCTTAAAGTTAAAAATTATTTCAGTTGTGATATATTCATTCAGTTACAATCTTTAAAGAAATGAGAAAATATTCTTTTTTTTTTTAAAGAGAGAGAGGGAAAGTGAGAGAGGATAATTTCTATTTAGTTTTTCATTTTGTTTTTCGTTGCTCTGACACTTAGTTGTATATGTGGTGCTAGAGTTTGAATCTGGGTCCTCATGCATGCCAGGCAAGTGCTGTAACTCTTGAGCCACCACTCCAGCCCCATGAGAAAATATTCTTAATAAAAATGGCCAATGTAAGAAATATACAAAATTAGAAGAATATAAAATAGTTTATAATTTATATTATTACAGGAAGTTTTATCTCTTTATACATTTAACACTTTCCCACTGTGACTAGTAAATGGCCTTAAATATCATTAGGAATTTTTAACTGTCATTGATACATTTTCCCCCTCATTTTTATTGGTACATTATAGTTGTTCATAATGATGGGATTTGTTGTTACATATTCATAGATGTAACAATATAAATTTGGCCAATGTCCCTCCCCAACCTCATCCTACCCCCTGGTCCCTTTCTTCTACTGATTCTCTCTCTCTCTCTCTCTCTCTCTTTTTTTTAACCTTTCCAGTTTTTATTTTTATGTAGAAATTATTTAGTACGTTAGAGGTACAAAATATGCTTTTTTAAACTGTCACTGAAACATTGAATGGCTCCAAGTTATTAAAGAAAACTGTCAAATCTGTTGCAAGCAGGGAGGATATTGGTGTTTTTGTGGAAATCAGATTGTGACTTATTAGCTAACTCAAACTTTTATATTTATATTATACATCTTTATAATTGTTATTCCTGATTAAAAAATTTTAATTGTGCAGCAAAAAACATGACTAAGAAAACTATGAGCTAAAAAAGGTTTCAATTAAAAAAAGTGAAAACAAAAATAAAAACATTTTCTAAATGTTGAGCAGCTTCTGAAAACACAGAGGGCATTTATTGAGGATCCTCCTTATGTTCTGTCATAGTGAGAAAAGATCACAAAGATTAAGATTCCAAATCCAGAGGTTAGTTACATACCTCTTTTTCCAATATTCTAGCGATCTCCCCTAGGGTCCGATCCAAAGCAGAAACCTTATTGTTTGCCCATGAGCCACTGTCTTGTACTTGTAGTTGTTTTAGCAGATCTTTGGCTAATCGCTGGAGTCTTCAACACAAAATGAAAGAATGACATTAATGAATTAGAACACATTTTTAGACTATGTAGACTTTTTTCCCTAAAATTTTGAAATACAAGTTACTTTTGGTATTGAATCTGAAACTGCTTCATAGACTACCTAAGGGAAAGAAAAAGCAGACAACTGATAGGCTGCTTTATTTTACATACAATACACCTCCAAACTACTCTTTATGGCTCAAAACACATCTAGAAGACAGTAATATTCATAAACAGGATTAGTTAGAGCAACTGATCCATCAGTTTCTACGTGATCCTCAAATTAAAGAACTGATCATAGAAGAAGGTAAAAGGATGATAAAATAGAAAAAGTATAAGAACTGAAAAGGATATGAGAAGGTAGAAAGACCTACAATGTTCTTTAATAGGCAGGATAAATATTGTCAAAATGACCATACCACCAAAAGCAATCTATAGATTCAATGCAAACCCCATCCAAATGCCAATGGCATTCTTCATAAAATTAAGAGAAAAATCTTAAAATTCATACAGAAAAATAAAATATCCAGAATAGCCAAAGTAACTCTGAGTAGTAAGAACACGACTGGCAATATCGTAATACTGGATCTCAAATTTTATGACAGAGCTGAAGTACCAAACAGCATGATACTGGCATAAAAACAGTCAATGAAAGCCAATGGAACCCAAGAGAAGACACAGAGACAAACCCACACAGATACAGTCATCTCACCCTTAACAAGGTGACAAAAATATATGTTGGAGAAAAGACAGCGTTTTAAACAAATGGTGCTGGGAACACTGGATATTCATACGTACAACTAGTTGACAAAAATCAACTTCAAATTGGATCACAGACCTAAGAATCAGAACAAAAATTTTGCAACCACTGGAAGAAAACATAGGGTCAACACTCCAACATATATGCTCAGGCAACAACTTCCTTAAAACTTCTAAAGCTCAAGAAATAAGATTGAGAATCAGTAAGTGAGAAGGTAACAAACTAAAAAGCTTCTACATAGCAAAGGAAAACAAAGAACATGAAAAGAGAGGGAGAAAGGGAGAAAATCTTTTCCAGCTACTCTTCTGACAGAGGATTCATATCTATAATATATATAAAGAACTAAAAAACTTAACACCAAGGTCAAATAACTCGATAATTGGACAAACGAACAAAACATTTCTCAAAACAAATACAATGGTCAACAAATACATAAGGTAAATATTCAACATCCTTAGCAATCAGGGAAATGCAAATCAAAGCTGCACTGAGATTTTATCTTACCTCAGTCAGAATGCCAAACATCAAGAATATAAATAATAATAAATGCTGGAGAGGATGCAAGGAGAAAGGAACACTTATGTATTGTTGGTGGGACTGCAAATAAGTACAACCACTATGAAAATCAGTATGGAGGCTCCTCATAAGGCTGGAAATGGAAATACCGTGTGACCCAGCTATTCCATTCCTTGAATATTCCTTCAAAGCACTCACTACAAGGGAACTGTGTACTTATGTAACTAGTAGCTTCCGTTTCTTCTTTGCAGTTTTCTACAATAACAGAAATGTTCTTAGTTGCACTGTCCAACACGATAGCTGTTAGCAATTATGTGGCCACTGAATGCTTGAAACAGGGTGACTGAAGAACTGAATTTACATTGCATATCTGTTCTTTCTTTCTTTTTGGTGGTGCTAGGATCAAATCTAGGGCCTTGTCCATGCTAGGCAAGTACTCTACCACTGAGCTCTAGCTGCAGTCCAATTTTAATAATTTAAATAGTAATAAGTAGCCAGAGACCATTGCATGGGATAGTACAGAAGTTGGGCTATAAACTTCATTAGAGAGGGTTCTTGTCTACCTATTCACCACTTTATCCTTACCACCTAACATGCTACCTGAACAGAACTATGCTCAATAAATACTTAATCTTCTTTAATCTTTTTTTTTAGAGGTCTGATCTTATTTGTTACTCTTTTTATAAGAAAACAAGAGAGAGGGGTTGGGGGGAAGAGAATCAATTTTATTTAGTCTTTCATGTAGCTTTTGTTGCCCCAAGACTTCATTGTGTACGTGGTGCTGGGGTTCAAACTCACATACCTGAGGATACCAGGCAAGCACCATAACTGCTGAGCCAGCGCTCCAGCCCTATTTGCTACTCTTAAAATTCTTAGTTTCAACTGGACGCAGAAGCAGAAGCTCTCAGAGGACAGCCTGCATCATTTGGCATTTTTCTTCGGCTTCTTTCATTCTCTTGGCCAAAAGTTTGACATATTCTGCAGCCCCTTCCTTCTTCTTCTTCTTATTCTGTTTCTTTAGAGCAATCCGCTGGCACTTGTGTTGTAGGACATGAGATGTAACTAGATGTTGAATCTTTGGTGCTTTGGTCCTGGGTTCCCTACCTTCCCCTGTTTAAGGGTTTTCTGACAACATATTGGTGGACATCATCTACTTCGGAAAGATAGAAAAGTTTGCAGATTCTACTAGCTGTTTTAGATCCCAGGCACTGAGGCACAGTAATATTCGTAAGTCCAGAAATATCCTTCTTTTTTTTTTTTTTTACAATAACCAAGTTAAGAACACCCAGATTGTATCCACAATGCAACGCCAAATAGATTTGTGCTTTCTCTCTTCCGTTCTCCTTGGTCTGTAATAGGAATGCCCCCTACTCAACAGCAGGTGAACATGGCCATGGGTCAAGATACCCTGCTTCATGGGGAAACCTTGTCATTCCCACCACTGATTCTGAAAACATAACCCTTCCATTCTTCACCCAGAGCATAAGCAGCAAGTATGTGGCCATATTCTTCTTGTAAAAAGTTTGCATTCATCATTAACCTCAATGAGTTTCTGGCAACCAGTGGCGGGGAAGGAGATATTCAGCTTCAACTTGGCGTAGCTGATTGCCTACCATCTTCTTTAATCTTAACAACAGCCATAACCTCAAAAGTTACAAATACTTTCATGTACATGATTTTGTTTTATCCTCTCAATAACACTAGAAATTGGTATTGTCCTATTTGAAAAATGAAAAAACTGAAGCGCTGGGAAATTAGGTGACTTTCCCAAACTTCCACAATTGGCAAAAGGTTACTACTGGGACTCAGAACCTAAGTCTTTCATGTTTACATTTCATGCTTTTGTCTCCATACCTTATTAGTTTATTCAAACAGGGAGCTGGAGCGGTGACTCGATGGTTACCACGTGATTACGGTGCGAGTGCACGGGTTCAAACCCCAGCACCCACGTACACAAGTAAATGTCAAAGCAATGAAAGCCATGTGAAAAACTCAATAAAAATTGATTCTCTGTCTCTCTCTCACTGTCCTTCTCTCTTTAAACAAAAAAAGTTTATTCTAATAAAGAAGTTTTGTTCACAAATGAGTAAATTCCTAGGATACAGCTACATCTGAAAATTTACGTAAAATTTAAAAATTTATCAAATACAATAGCAAACAATTCAAAATGGTACTACTGCACTCCAGTGTAAGCTTAAGTTATTCATATGAAGTTACTTCGATAAGTAAAGAATGATACAAACTTTAAAACTAGAAGAACCTACACTTGAATTCTGGCTCCAGCACACATATCATGTGCATAAACCCTGGGAATATATTCAACTTCTCTCAATCTCAGTTTCTTGATCTTAAAAGCTGGTGTGTGGGTGCATGTATTCATTCTTTCAAAGCTTTTTGAGATCAGAGATAATACCTAATACCATGCACTAAAGTAGACATTCAGTAAATGGTCAACTATTATTACTATGCAGTAATAGGAGGTTACAATCTAACCAAAGGGAAAAGGAATACACAAAATAATAGCAACACACTTTTGTTCCCTTTTAATGAAATATGGGCAAGAGTCCCATCCCAACTAAAGTTACTGATCATACCATTTGGAACAATACTGGCATCAAGCTTCATTGTGTGATAGATAAGTAGCCACTTCATAGATAAGTAGCCACTTCAGCTTTAGTCTGAACAAAGTCTGCATACTATGTAACGAAACACCCATAGCAACAGAATCTAGCAGTATTCTGACCAAGAATGTTCACATTCCACTGGGAACCATGAGTACTTAAGCACAAGGACCATTTTAATTCACAGAATAAAAGAGGCTTATATTTCACCCTGTAGTAAATAAAATCTGGGGTTCACATGAACCTACTTTCAAGGATGAATGCCAAATCAAGGGGATGTTTTGGAAACATGATCTAAACTTCTGTCTCATTCCTTGCCTTCACACAAGTCCCACAAGCTCCTCTCAGAAAAACAAAACGTCAGATTTTGATGCATACTATAAGTACAGAGTTTTATAGGGGTCAAACTGAAAGTTACATTTTC